>JBBMKC010206598.1:0-23779 GCA_037834085.1 Bipalium vagum
TAATCAATAATTTTTTTGCAATAAATTTCAAATACCTTCAACTATATAATAATATTATTTAAACAACTTTGTATTAACAATTATTTGAGAAAATTTTGTATAAACTTTATTATTTAAAAATAATGCAGAACTTATTCCAAAACCCAATAGTTATTATTTTTTATACTTTCACAAATATAAACTTTAAAATGTGAACAAGTTGCTTTAAATAAACAACAGATAATAATTAAAATCTGTATTACATACCAGAACAAACATCAAATTCGAACAGCCAGCATTGAGTCACTGGATTAAGACCAACAATAGCATTATTGAGAACATTTTTGTGCTTCGAAGTCTATTTATGAATAAAATTCATGTGATTTTGATCCACTTTATTTGATATTTCCGATAATCAAAATTTTATTTGAAGTAAACATTATCACAATTGTAATATAATATGGTATTAAAATTAATTTTAGTTTAATAAGGCAAACAATACTTGAAAATACTTTACATCAGATATATGTAAAATTCAAATTATTTCAATTTAAAATTTATTAATCTTTACTTTTTAATAATATTTCATATTATAAAAAAATCTCTGATTTGAGAATTAAAATTCATTTTCTGAAAAAAATCGAAAAATAAATTCATTTGTTTTACTGTATTAAATCTCATTAATATTTTAATTATAAAGTGATGTTTTAGAAAAGATAATTATGGAATCTCAGCAATCATTGGAAATAACTCCTTCTAATTCTATTAAATTTGAAGGTATCATTAACATTTGACAATTTAAGACCAATGATTTGTTATTAATAACACAGGAACATTTAAGGAGATTATCACGAAAAAATTGGTTATCAAGAATCCTCTTGATCGAAATGTGGCATTTAAAATCAAAACCACAACACCGAGACAATATTGCGTGAGACCTAGTACCGGACTAATTAAGCCTCAGCAAACGAAAGAGATCTCAAGTACATAATGTGTATTTAATATAATCAACAAACGGACTTTATTGATCTCTTTAAAGCATTAAAAAAAAGTTCTAAAAATTTCTCATAAGTTGATTAAAGACTATCAATGTATTTTTGCCACCCCAAGTCTTTATTCTTCCAATTCATGTCAAAGAAGTAAAATAAATATAAGTAGCATTTATATAGCTTTTTATATTTTCTTAAGATTTTCATTTCGAAGTTATAAATAAATTTATTTATAATACTTGGTTTTTTATTGGTTAATTAATATTAATTCTCGATTTTGTTATCGACTCGTTTATTAATAATCGATTTTGAAATGAAACAATGGTGATAAAATTCAATGGAAAAAATCCAAATTAAAAACATGTCAATGATGATAATTGTGGTGTGTTGCGGATCCCAGGGAGCCAGTGACACATTTTGACATTTCTTCCAACATCGGTCGTCACAGTCTTTTTTATCATTTGCATTTGCTAAATTAAGCTAATTGATTCTACTAGGCCATATTATTGATTTTCACAATAAATGCCTTTTATTCAATTTGAGGAATTATTTTCTTTTTCTATCTTTAATTCTTTCACTTTAGTGTTTTCTTTTTATTACATTTGTTTTTTTTAATTCTTTATCTGCTTTACTTTATCTCTATCTTTTTTATAATTTTTTCTATTTTCATTTTCTTTTAACTCTTTCTATTTATTTCTCTATCTGGTATTTAATCTTAATTTTTGATTTTATATTTCTCTTATTGTTTTTTATCTAATATATTTTTCTGTTTCTCAATTTTTATTAACACCTAATATTTCATTCTGTTTTTGTTTTTATTATCTTTTTTCCTTTTCTTATTTGTGATATTTCCGTTATTTCTTTGTTCTACTGTTTGCTTTGTGTATTTTTATTTCTCTTTATCTCATTCTGTTTTTTATATCTATTGTCTTCCCATTTTATCTCTTCTTTCAACGATTTTTTCTCTCTATTTTCACATTATAATTTATTTTAGTTCTCTTTATTTTTTTCTCATTTTCTATTTCTATCTATCTATTCACATTATTAGACACTTCTATCATATTTAGCGTATTTATCTTATTACCATTTTAATATTTAATTTCTTTATTATTATTATTATTATTATTTGAGCACTTTTTTGTCTTTAAAAAGTGTCACTTAGTGTCTGAAAATTAATATCAAAACAAATTTAGATTAAATAAAATTGTAATTTATTCAATATTTAAGCTCAGTTTATTGATTAAATATTTATTACTTTAATATTTAAATTGTTTGAATTGCAATTAAAAATATCTTAGTATTATTAAAATATTTTATTGGAATAAAATAAAAAAGTGAATTCTAAATGTGAACCGAAAAAATCAATGTAGAAATTTTTGTACATATTTTTCTCTAGACAAATGTAAACATGTCTTCATGATAAATGAATGTCACATAGGAAAAATTGTATAAAAAGCGTTTCGATAATTTCTTTTAGCCTTTTTCATCCGTTTTCGATTCACGTTTTTTATTCTTTCAACTATTTATAAAATTTCTCACATCACGATTTCCATGTACTTTTTTCTGATGTATTCTGTGATAGAAATATCTAATTTCTCTTTCATTTGTAAATTTCGTTATTGATTTTCAAGAAATATTTATAAATTTTTTTCTTTGATTTGTTTACAGTTCATTTTTGGTTTCTTGCCAAAAGTTTGAGAGAATTATAAAAAAATTATCAATTTTTCTCAATACAATAATGAATATTAATTTTTCATTATCTTTTATTGCCGAATTTCCCTTAATATCTCCAGATCAAGTTTCCATTAATTTTTAAATCCATCTGATTATTTAGAATGAAATTTTCTCTTTAAAAGGTTTCTTTCATTTTTATTATTTTCAATTTAATATTATTTTGAAAAGAATATTTTTTGGTCTATTTATTTTATACTATAAATTTGAATTTCCACCATTTCTTTCTAAAATCAAGAGAGATAGACTCGATTCTTAGTGATATCAACAATTTAAAAGAAAAAATTTTTTATTTTTATTTCAAAATGTTCTTGGAAATCAATATTTATTGTTTGCATATCTAAAAAATTTTTAAGAAATAAATATATCAAAACAAATTAGAATTAAGGATAGATTGAGTATCAAAATATGTTTGTTTAATAATATTGCCTTATGCTCAACACTTTCTGGAAAAAATAATCATAATAAATATTAAATAGTGATTATTTCTTTATTTTATCATGGTTAATTTTATTTTTATCTTCTAATGATCATGATTTCAGTATTAAAAAGAAAACTTTGAAGTTGTGAAAAAATACATTTTTAAAGTACAATAAAAATCAATACTTTAATATATACTTTCAGCAAATAATTTCCACAAATATAATAGTAAATGTCACTATCGAATTTTCTTAACTCATTTTTTCTGATTTTTTACGTTATCGTTCAATTGGGATCAGAAAATGATAGACAATTTTTGAAGAACCACTGATATTGATTTATAAAAATATTTCAACTGCTAAATTATTGATGAAAATTCAAGTGTTCATTATAAACTATCTTATTTATAATTTTAATGAATAATCAATTATATTTTGCAGATATATTACTTAGGAAAATAAATAATATTTATATTTTTTCGAAATTGTCGTGGTAAATTTTAAGACTTAACTGCTGAAGATATTGGTCTTATTTTTAATTAATTTATATATTTGATATTAATATTTTTATTACATTGTTATTGTGGTATATTTCATTAATTTCAGTCAGTTATAATAACTATCTACTATTATTTATTTTTATTATTAAAATGTTTTATTATTATATTATATCTGATTACTATTATTATTATAATCTTTTCCTTTTAATTATTATGTATTACTAAAATTATTCGTTATTGTTTTAATATGACATTATTATTATTTTTATTATTATTATTATTATCATAAGATTGATTATGGAATGAATTCAAAATGTTAAGTGAAAATCAATTTTTTTTAAACCTTTATCATTATTTTTATTAGATAATGCAAAATGGAAATCTAAATCAATTAATTGGTTTGTCAATTTTCAACCACAAATTTTTCAGCTAAGATTAAATAATAACTATAATAAATTGATTACTGCAAATATATCTTCTAAATAACCTATAACCAAGCAGATCTTATGCTTTTGCTAATTCTTCTAAACCGAAAAACTTTCTTGAAATCTTAGAATAAAAGAAAATTACAAAATTCTATTAATAGCATTCTATTCTGATACCTCCAATCTTTAATGGTGATTAATAGGTTAATATTGATTTAAATTATTCAGAAAAAGGAACTTTAAGATAATAGTCGAATTAGAATCATAATTATTGATTATTAAAAATTTTATTAATTATACTTTTCTAAAACCATCTAACTTTGTATTTCAAATTTCCTACTTCATTTTATACGTTACATTGGTTTGAAAGTAAAGAATCACTCTTGAACCGTGGCATTTATTTTTTTTAATTAGTTCAGCGAAAAAAAGTTGATATACCCAACAATTGTCTGGAATTTCAGCAACCCTGGGTTGAAATAATAAACGTTGTGTAATGATTCTATATGTTTTCCTTTGAAATTGTGTCGTGGATATTTCAAGTGCCTTCCGCATCTATATACAGGGTTTATAACCTCATTTCAAGTTTTTGTAACCTCACTTCAAATATTTGTAACTTCATTTCAAATTTGTATAAATCAATTTCAAAAATAAATAAATTTCAAAAAATAAAAATAAGAAAATGTATTACATATAAACATTTAATCATCATAGATGGGTTCCTTATTAATACATTTTGTTAGGAATTTAAAAATGTCTGTAATAAGAATTACAATCATCAGCGCGTATTAAATTTCCTACTTTGTGGATCAATCCAAATAAATCTTTTTCATCTTCAGGACGAGCTTGTCTGATGCTTTGTTTCCATTTTGAGAATAAGTTCTCAATAGGATTTAGAAACGGAGAATAAGGAGGCAAAAACAATACCCTATGACCCCCTTCTTCTACCATTTCACGTATGACTGTCGATTTGTGGAATGGAACATTGTCCATTATGATTACCACAAATCCATGTTCTCGAATTAAATCTTTTTTTATTACAAAATTGGGTTATAAACGCCGGAAATGTAATCGTGTTATATGCAGTCGTCTGTGCATGATAATGGACAATTCCATTTTTATTCATTGCGCAACAGACGGAGATGTTACGTGACTGCAATTGCTTTCTTTCCACATAATGATCTTCCTTTTTTTGAGCGCATAGATATATTGAAGCCTACCTCATCAACGAAGAACAGTTTGGATTCATCATATAATGATAAGGTATTTAAAAAGCATTGTGCATATCTTGCTCGATCATCCAATGCTCTTTCATCATTTCTTCTTACCGAGATTAACGAAATATTCTTAAATGTATAAGAAAATCCTTCAACGTAATTATGCACTTGTTCATTGAATCCATATGCCCTCATGGTTATATAATAATTTGCTAAGAAATCAGGTAATTCTGCAGGGTTTCTATTATAAGCGTCAATTTTAGTGTACTCGGTATACGTATTTCCATCATTTTCTTCCCCTTTATTATTATTCATATTATTATTAATATTTGGATTATTATTAATATTATTAGGCTGAGCCATGATTCTTTCTACAGCCTCTTGAGTTCTAGTTGCAGTTAATTGTCTTTTCAAATTTAATTCTTCAGTTACTTTTTCTCTTATTTTTTCTAAACTATCGTCACTCAATATATCAGTATCAGAATTATATTCTTCCTCGTGCTCAATTTTGAAAATTTTTATTTATTTAAGAACTCCGAACGTTTGATCACGTCGGGTTGCTCACCAAATGTTAAGTTTTAGACCTAAAAAGATAATTTAATATGAAAATGATTATTAATCGGGTTAAGAAGATCGATAGTCGACTTTTTATGTTTATTGGGTTAAGAATATCGATAGTGGTCTTTTTAGAAACTTAACATAAAATATATGCAATTTCAGAAGGATTTAGTTACGGTCAAAGTTAAAGTTTGAGTGACAATAAAAATGTTGATTACAAACTTGAAACTTTTTAAATTTTAAACAAATATCGACTGTAAAACCTTTTAACTTTTAAAACGATAAACGATAAACGATAAACTTTTGATCGATCAACTGAAGCTAACAAGTTGTTTTATAAAATATATTTGTATATGTATATATGTATAAATCTAAAAACTTTATTTTTGAATACAATTTTACTTTTAAGTTAAAACCCGAGATAAAGAGTCAATAGAAAAGTCAGATCACCCTTCGGTATCTTACTCTCAAGGGCCCTCAGATAAAAATTCGGTTCTCCGTCCTATTTGACTTGAAGAACACAAAAAAAGAAAATACTGGGAAAAAAGAAAACAATTATTTGATCCTGAGGTATTGGAGTAGCTGTCCAATCCTTAGTATTTATTTAATTTAATTAATAACTTATAATTCGTAATCGAATTATAGTTTTTTAATTTTTATTACTATGTTTTATTTGAGTATCGGTTCACCTGTGAACAGTGTGAAACCAGGAATTTAATTTGTTTTTATTTAATTTAATAAAAAACCTATTTTTGATTTGTAGTCAAATCTAATAGATTTATAGTAATAAAATAATTTACGAAATGATATTGAAGCTGAATCCTGAGGCTAATGATCCGTTATTCGTTCTCGATCTGATTCTTTCTTCTGGCTATTTGTATCTGAAACTTCCTTCGGGATTATTCGTAGGCGTCTGTTACGTCCAAATTCTGATTTTTAGCTTGGGTCCTCTTTACTCTTTTGTAATTCGTCGGATTCAGTATTTATATTATTTTATCTTTCTACATTTTTAATTATAGTAACTTTATGTTACTATTTTTAGATTTCATGTTAAATTTACACAAATTATATATTGTTTTCTTGTACATCAAATGAATTACTAAGTGATCACTAAAAATGTAATAATGTTATTGTTTCGATGGTTTTGATTGCTTCGGTTGGATTGACGTTTTTGAAGGGTTTGGTTGAATTGGTTGGTCAGAAGGTGGGAGTCTCCACAAATATATTAAGTGATAAAACATCTAATATATTGTGTTAGCCAAGGACACATCCCTGTAAACCCTTGTAAAAGCATGTTAGAGACCACAATAGGGTTTAGATTAGTTATCATTATTACAAATTAATTATGAAGAGCGCAAAAGAGTCAGAAATAAATAATAATAATAATTAGTTAATTGATTAAAAAGTACATTCAAACAAAAATGGGAAATTAATTATTATTTTTAAGGGATCTAATCTTTACAATGACAAACCTAAATTGCCCAGATTAGATCAGGGTCCGCAAGGAGGGACCGATGTAGAATTATCGATATAAAAAGGGAATCGACATTCCCCATTAATTAAGCTGATCTACGACTGATTAGTCATCTGATCAGAATGGTATATAAGCAGAAGAAATGCGCAGTGGATTGCCAGAAAATATTTGAGAGAAATCTGAGGCAATTCGCGTCAGAAGTCACGAGTTTTCCATGCAGTTGGTAATCATTCTTCATGCACTCTCTGCGACAGGAGCTGACGATGAGTTCTGTGCTATTATGGGGTTTCTGAGTGAACCGGATTGGGCTCAGCAAATTACCCTTTGGACCTGTCTTCGTCACAACTCGTGAGATTATCTTCACTTTGTTTTCTTTTTATTAATTAATGTTTAATTTTGACATTTAATTATTTGATTGTTATTATTTAATTGATTATTACCGTTTGATTTTTAGTGTGAAAACATTTGATTGCAGACATTTTAGTGATTATTTGAGACATTTTTTGATTGTTTGTTATTGTTATTTCAGCAATAAAGTGTTGTTCGTAGTTATCTTGATTCATTCATTTGCGTACACGTATTGATAAAAGTGAAGGAGTCAATAAACTTTGCGAGTTAAGTGTTACGACAGTGATTATAGTGAAATAATAAATAAAAATAAAAAACAAATATTTGATAAAATTTCTAAGACCTTGAAATTTTTATTTAATTTTAAAAATAAGTTAACTTATAAAATCTTATACAAGTAAACTTCCGTACAAAGCACATTATTTTTAACTAAAAAATACAATAAAAACAATAATTTACCTGGTTAGATATGGTAACTGCTCTTGAAATACAATGTCCAGGAAATATAATATCACAGATGAGTTAAATATACTACATAGTTTTAAGTAATTCATTAATTTTCAAAATAATATAAATCTTGCACATGTTAAAATCATGATATTATTTAAATCTGTAATAAAGTATATTTATTTTTGTTTTTTCGTTGACTGTTGTTTGTATTATTTAAAAATCTACCACTAAAAACTAAGAAATATTTTTCTATAGGTAAAAAAATATAGCACTAAGTAATATAATAATTAAGTCTTTTTAAAATTGGTATACATTCAAATTTTTACAGGAAACTATGACTAAACTTCATCTGGGTAATGAGAAAAGGGCTATAATCAATCCATATAGGTCTGACGGATTTTCTAGTGTATATACTTTTAAATATTAATTAATACTTATACTTAATATTTAGCATAATTAATTTCTTAATTTATTTTTTTAAATAATTAAAAATTCCGCAAGTCTGATTAACCTTCTAATACTTGTGATTTTCCTTCTATTCAAATATTGCATGGATGTGACAATAAAAACTGAAGATTTAGACTGAAGCATACATTATATTTGTAATTTTACATTAAGGTTATTAAGGCTGCGTATGGTTGATATAGAGACCAGGCTTTTCGTTCACCTTCACTTAGAAATTTATCACGACTCGCATTTACACATATATATATTTTAATTATTCAACAATTTCTTCCATCTACCATCACACATCTAAAACACTTAACAGTATGTTTTTATCGAATTCAATGAAATGCATTATTGATCCGTATTTAGTACACTCAAAACTCATTAGTTATTAAACTTAGGGGCTTTGTGTTATACATTGAAAATTGTATTTAAAATGATATTAAAATGTTAAAAATTAAACTACTTTTTCTAGACCGTTCTGTTAACGAAACTTAGTCAATAAGCCAATAGATTTAATTATATAATTTTTTGTATAATAATATATTTTACTCAAATATTTTAATTTTATTTTAAATATTTTCACCAACCTGATACTGTACCATAATAAAAACAAAAGCAGTCCCAACATTTAAGAGAAATATATTTAAGTCCGGTTTTTATTGAATTGAAACATTTTCTTAATGAAAAATATTTGAGAAAGGGAAGTTATTAAGATTAAAATCATGTGAATAATTGGCCATTGAGTGACGGATTTTAGATTCATTTCCATCAGGTAACGATCTATGAATTCCAAAGACCTTTTTCTGTGACACGAATCCCTTATAAACCGAACTGCCTGATAAATCTTATATAACTTGTACTAAAATATAAAACATAAATCAAATCAGGGTACGTGGTATGGATAAAAATCCTTGGAATCTAATAAAAATAAAATTAAGAAATTCACAACATTTTTAACAAAAATTTAATATATACACGGTCACCAAAAAGTAACTAGAGTTTTAAATAGGCTACTATTTTTAGTAACTTTGGAAATTACAAATGTTTCCTATATTAATTAATTCATTATTCTATCGGATTTCATTGATTCCTATTTTTAGAACAAAATCTTCAAGATTGGAAATGACGGATCGATTATTGTTGGTGCAGTTATACTATCAAAGCAATCGCAGCCCTTCTGTTACAATACGAAAGTTTTCAACAATGAGAAAAATCAAATCCAAAAGGGAGGCAGCTTTGCAAAATTTGATCGCTAAGTTCGAATCAACTTATTCACTTTTTGATTCTCCACGATCAGGAAGACCGTCAATATCCGGTGAATACTTCGACGAAGTCGCCGGTTTATTGGAACAGGCTCATGGTCAAATTAGCACAACTCAAATCAGTCGCCAGCTTAATATTCTTCAATCTACTGTCCACAAAATTGTCGCCCAGCACTTGCAGATGTATCCCTACAAATTTCATATAGTCCACCAGCTCAGCGAAAAAGATAAGGTGAAAAGAATCAAATTTTGTCAAAATTGTCTCAATCAAAGCGACGCTGATAATAGCTGGATTTCAAAAATTCTGTTCACAGATGAAGCACATTTCCACCTCAATGTGCTGTGAATACCCACAACATGAGGATATGGGAAACTGCTAATCCCAACGAAGTGATTGAACAACCATTGCATTCACCAAAAGTAAGTCTTGTAGATTTTGTTCGAAGTTCATTACTCCTCCTTATTTCTTTGAGGATGACGATGAACAGACTGTTACAGACAGATACTGCAGAATGCTACAGACTTTTCTCTTTCCCTACCTAATAAGTAAGCGAAAGATGTCTTCAATAATTTTTCAACAAGATGAGGCTGCATCACACACGGCCAACTACATCAAGCAAATCCTTTCACAGAACTTTGGAGAGCGAGTTATAAGCAAATGATTTCCATTCGAAAGGCCTCCTCGCATTCCAGATTTAAACGGTTGTGATTATTGGTTGTGAGGTTATCTCAAAGCAAATGCTTATACTCCTCCATCAGCCAACCTTGGTCAGTTAAAGGAGAAAATTTTGTCATTGATTAGTAAGATCAATCAAGACATGCTAAAGGCGGTAATTGATTCTTTGGTGGCTAGGGCTCAACTTTTTATTGAAAATATTTTCGAATCTGTTTTAAATAATAAATGGCGCTCTTTATAAATATGTGTCAACAAGTTGAATTTCGTAGCGTTATTCTTTTTTTGCCTCTGATGAAGACTAAAAAGAAAGACGTCCTTCAGATCAATGAAATATGTGAAAATAAAGCTCTATGCAAGGCTCATATTTATAATTGGATCTGACAGTTTTCTTCGGAGAGAAATTATGTGTTTGGTGAAAAAAAAACTGTCAAAGCAGAATTCGAAGAATTTAAAGATTATTGTGAATGAAGAGAGGAATGTTTAGGACAGAAAAGAGGCCACAGGAAGGATGTCATAATATTAGTACAAGATCTTTCAATGGGCAGGATGCAGTTTTTCTCTTAAATAGAGAAAAATGATTCTTTGTTCACTTTTGGTTGTAAATAAAAAGTTTCATCTTGGTATCACTCATATTTCTGTACGAGCCTTAGACTATATCCGCACAACCTATGTTAACATACCTTTAAAGTAAAAATTGATAAACATCAGATATTGGTAAAGCATAACAGTTACGTTTAACAGGTTCAGATCATTCGTTTCTTTTCGGTAGAGAAAATTCTAAATATTTTGAGGAATATCAAGTTTGAAAATTCTTGAAAAAAGTGCAAACATGAGATTTTTACACTACCAAGTAGGTAAATGATAAAAATATATATTATTATAGTATTATAGTATTATAGAAAAGTGTAATATGTTTGGAAATGTGAGAATAACAAAAAATCCGACTAACCTCGTTTAATTTTAGCAGAGGAAAATATTTAAAAACATCAAGAAATGATTCAGGAATCAAGCAACTTGTCAATTTCACAAGGTGCTCTTAAAGTAAGAATAAAGTACTACAATGCCATCAGAGAGATTTGTGAAAAAATGTATGTTAAATTAAACCCTTTACTTACATCCATTTTATCAATAGTTCGAAGCTTATCGTCACTGTAGATAAACTCTCCATCTATTTTGAAAAATATTTTCTTCATACCTTTTGAGGCTTCCTGATTATCAAAGCAGATCCGATAATATTTTCCAAAAAACTCTTCCAAAATATGTACCCTAAGCAAATAATGATCGTTATGGTATTCCAATTTATTGAATGAGAGAGATAGGAATTTTTAATATTATTATTATTATTATTATTATTATTATTATTATTATTATTATTATTATTATTATTTTATTATTTTATTATTATTATTATTTTATTATTATTATTATTATCACTATTATTATTATTTCTGAGCCTCTTGCGGTCTTAATAATTAATTGATCATTAACATTTTGAAACCTATTGTGGTTTTTACCCTCTACTTTACAAGGGTTGGCAAGGATGTGTCCTCGGCTAACCCAACAATTTTGAAACATTTTTGCCACAAATTTTACAATACCATTTTTCCACTATCTTTTTTAGTAAATATTTTAGTGATTTTATGGAACAGTACAATTTAAAAATTATTTTTTACTTTTTATGATGGTCAAAAATATATGTTTGTCCCCAGTACAATTATTTTTTGATTATTTGTTTTCTATTTATATGACACAAAGTGTACCCTGTTTATCAACTTTTTTTTTCATGAACAAAAACAAACTCTGAATTTTTAAAATATATATTTTATGCATTTTTATATTTTTCTATTTTTTATATTTTTAGTAATTTTGTATAATTATTTTTTTGTTGCCAGGCGGATATTTTTAAACTTATTTTTAGGACTGTTTTTGTTCATGAAAAAAATGGGAGGATAAACAGGGTACACTTTGTGTCACAATCCCTAATATACTGATCACCACGATAAGTTTCTAATAAGTCCAATAACTGAAAAATGTCACACAAAAACAAATAATGATAAAAATAAACACTACTGCTATAGTAAAAGAGATGAAAGAAATGATCACAAAATAGAGTTTTCAGAAAATAACACAAAAAATAAATAAAACGATCTCGTTTAGGAGTTCCCAAACTCACTGGGTCCTCTTGTAAAATCTGTTTGCATAATCGTAGCATAGAGATAAAATTACTGTAAACTGAATTCGTCTTCAGCAAAAATTATATTCTTGAATGTCTTTCTGGACATAGTTTCTGTTCAATTTCTGAGAATAGTCTTCTCTTTATATAGTCGTAAACATAGAGTCAGATCAATGGTAATGGAAAGTCCACCCGAAAACGACTGTCAGAGAATCCATTAGCCTAATATTTCAAAATCCCCACGGTGAGATTTTGACATAAGGCTGTTAAAAAATATTTTAAAAAATTCCTCTAACAAAAAAATTTTATTATTACTTTTAATTAATAATTCTTACTATTATTATTATTATTATTCATTCTAAAACCTCTAACAAAAAAATTTTATTATTACTTTTAATTAATAATTCTTACTATTATTATTACTATTATTCATTCTAAAACCCAACAATATCGATGATAGGAAATATTTATTTTTAGATGAAACAGGAGTGAACTTATATCACACTAGAAATTATGGATATTCTCCGAAGAATTCAAAGGCATAAAATTTGGTAAAAAGAAGTTAGCACAACCTATGTCAAATGCCAACAGTAATGAGTTAAAAGAACGAATCAATAATATTTAAGCAATGGAGACGCTGATTTTGTTGGTTGGTGCAGGAATATGAGAAGAAAATATTGATATGGATTAATCTAGGCAAGAAATTATTTAAAACATTCTATTTCATGTTGTTAAATACATAAAAATAGTCTTCTGCATACATCTGCATAAAGCTGTAAAGGTTGACATGAAAATGTCAACTTTAAACTTAAAGCAATGTCAATCATAAAGATTATCCCAATAATTTTGGACTAACAAATTAGAATTGATATTAAAAGAAAATTCATAAACAACGACAATATAATTGTTATAATCATTAATTAGAAATTCTGATCATTAAATATAAACCACGAAATCAAGTAATTATGTCAAAATTAAATCCTCCCTTCGTTCTAAATATTAAAACAAAGTTTAAAATATTAATATTTTTAGTTTTAATTATTTATGATTTTAATCGAAATTTTAGTACTGAAAATTTTAATGAAAAAGTGTAAATAATTTTAAATATTTTCCAAAGTACTTTAAAAATTTAGTACACTTAATAAAATATTTTTTTAATATGGTAATAAAATTAAATAAACATTTCTATTACATGTAACAAACAGCAAAATTATCGATCAAATACAATGATAAAAGAAAATGATTTTTCATTTATATTTTTTGAAACCGAAAAAAGGCTTTGAAATAATGTAAAATGAAGTTAAGATCAAAAGTGAAATGAAATACTTCTGAAGGATCCTCAAGGAATTAAAGTTTTGATCTTTAATTAATAAAAACAATTTTTATCAAAGGGAAAGCTTTGGTTCTTTTATCTGAGAAATTAATATATTGGATCGAGATTTAATTGATTATTGTTCATTTTAGATGAACTGTACTCTGACCAATATGGATTATAATTTTTCTTACCAGAGATGTACATGGTTTGAATATATTGATCTCGAACTACGTTTCACTGGAACAGGGTTGAAACCGAAGCGGATTTTCTAAACGAAAATTTTTCCTCTAGAGTATTTTCATATCTATACTAACATCGGTCACTTAATCGGATTTAAACTTTATTTGAACTGTTTAAGTGAATTAATTAGAAAAATAATAAAAAATGATTTGATGATACAGAAAATATCAAGTTAAGTGAACTTTGATTATAGAATAAATGGAAGACATTCTATTAGAGTATTCTTCTGAAAAATACTTATGATTACAGAGCTTATCGATTTTAGTGAAATATTTTAGGTTCAATTTTTGCTTAATTAACACCAAAATATTCGTGATTGAACTGAAACCACGTGACTGTCGAGATCAACTTGATTAGACGATCGTTAACGACTTTAACTGCATTCCTTATACAGAAATTAATTCCCTTCTCCATATAAGTACTCTCTGTAAAATACGTGGATTACATTTAAAACCACGTTTATTATTATTATCTAAGCGTTACTATTTCATCCTAAATGATTTATATTAAAGTACCATAGTAGTCAAAAAATTAATGTTTTGGTGGGTCTTTCGATGTTCCGTGCTTATGTTCACTTTTCTTTAAGGAGAATGTGAATGGATGAAGCTACTTAGATATGATTAAGTCTGTCTTCATGCCGCAACTTTGTTGCAGATTTTAATCAAAAATAGTTTATCAATAAGACGACTCGTCTGCTCATTATTCACGTCCTGTAGGAAATTTTGTGAGTATAAGTTTTCTTGGTAGATAGATTGCCAGGGCTGTCAGATCACAGGACATGGCACCACTTGATTTTCTCACTTGGGACCATCTGAAGGCACTGGTAAATAGCAGAAAATCATTAGATATCGAAGACCTGAAAGAGATTATTCAAATGGAAATGTGATGAATGACTTTTATAATGGCTCACTTAGCTGAATCAAAGTTAATGGTCATTCTGTAGAAAAATGTGAATAGTTTATGAATAAATATGATACGGTACAAAAATTACTTTATAGATTTTTCTTACAAAAATGCCTTATATAAAACGATAAATATCTGAACGACCTAATGTGAATGATTTTAAAGGTAAATTTTAATAATATTATTATTCTTATTATTCTCATTATATTTTATTATTATAGTTTATTATTATTTTTTTTATCATTTTAATTTTTTTATTATTATTCCATTTTTATTATTATTTTTATTATTATGATAATTATTGTTATTATTATTATTATCATTAATTATTTTATTTTTATTATTATTTATTTTTGTGTCGTAGAGAGAATATATTTAATTTAATCTAGATCAATTTTCATCTATAAAAAATAAAATAAACAAAAATCTCATTTTATTTTTTAAAATTATTTATGAAATATAATAATAATAATAATAATAATAATAATAATAATAATAATAATAATTTTCTTATTTTACAATTAATTATATAATAGTTTTCTTCTTAATTATTAACAAAAAACTTAAAGTTCAACAATCTCGTAATGATTTTGTTGCGAAGGCTTAGGAATACAAAAAAAAGAAAAGATTAAAATTTTTAAAATAAAAATTATTTACTAATCCTACGTAAATATTTAAACAAATTAAAATTAAATAATTCTCAATTGAAAATAAAATGAAATAAATACAGAAAATATTATGGAGAAAAATGAAATTAAATCAAAAATTATTATTCATCAAAATTATTATTAATTATTTTAAGATAAATCACATTCGTCGATTTTTTACTACATTTCTGACATTAATTATTTAATAATTATTTAAAATTGAGATTTTATAATTTGTGAGTATTAATTATTTCATTATATCATCCCCCTTTTTTCACTGAAAACATTTCTTACACAAGACTTGACGATTTCACTTAGAGAATATTCTCTTTTTTTCAGTCTCATTTCATTTTTTGTTTATTGTGAAAATTAAAAACAATGAAAAAAGACGAGGAAAATGGAAATCAAAAAATTCGAAATATTAATGCATTAAAATAATTTTAAAAATATTATTTATTAAGTGAAAATTATAATAATATACGGAAAATAATTTTTATTAATTAAAAATTCATTGGAAACGGAAGTCAACATGGAATTAATTAATTAAATATTTCAAAAATTAATTCATTTATAAGTTTAAATTAATTTCATGTCCCGAGAACCAGAAAAAAATTTATTCAGAAAAATAAATAATAATACAATTTTTCATAAAATAAATTAAACCACTTCTCACATATTGTACTATTGTAATATTTGCACATATAAAATATAAAATATATTTATCAAATATAAAAATTATATAATTATAAAATATATTTAAAAATAATATAAAACATAATATTATAAAATATAAATTAATATAAAACATATAATTTATAAAACTAATTATAATAAAATAAGGTCATTTTTCAGTAAGTAAATTCAAAGAATGAAAAGTTAATGAACGTTAAGAGACAGAAATTTAACATTGAAATCATTTTTATTGATTTCATGCATTAATTCAGCATATATGTTAACTTTTTTAAAATTTTGCATTTTTTGATTGGGACATGCTGCAATATATTAAATATATTATTAAAATAAAAAGTTTAAAATATTTTAATACCTATAAAAATAAAATAAAGTAATTTATATATTTAACGGTATCAGTATAATTTGTTTTTAAATTTTTAATGTCGCTTGTTTAAATAATATTAAAATTTTTTAATATTTTGTGGTTTTCTGCATTACGAAATCGTAATGTTACATGAAATAGCCAGGAAGATATTTTACTATACAGTGGACTTCAGTTAATACGATGTTTTCTGGACTTCCAACAATCATCGTTATAATCGATATATCTTATTAACAGAAGTATAGTTATTTCATTGACATAACATGTAGAATAGAAGTAAATGATACAATCGATTTCCAAACAATTATTAATTAAAAGTCCGCAATATCTAGTTTGATTTGAAAAAGTCCGTTATTGGTAGTTGTTTAGTATATCGATCCATGTTCAATTATATAAGTTAGTTCCATTTCTATACTTAAATTATTTTGTTGAAGATATTGGTGAACACACTTGACAGAGGCTAATGCGTCTTTGGTACTTATATGTTCTTCAACATTGCAAGATAAATTTTCATCTTCAATGGAATCATCTTCCTCTCGTCTTTCTTTTAAGTAATTAAATTAACAAGTAAATATTTAACTTTTTCGACCGGAAGTTTAAACCTGATGACGATAATCAGGAAATACTGGACGACATATGTGATTAACATTAAAATCTATTAATTAAAATCGATCTATTGGAAATACATCTGTTAAGTTTCTCAAGGAGTACAGCAAATCATTAAGAATCATTATCATTCACACAAAAAATTATTATTATTCAGGAGGATAAGATGATCTATGATATTGTTAAAGAAAATAAAGTATAATTATGAAATTTCCTTGGGGATATTGGTTGGGTTCCACATCAGAGAGAAACCGCAAAGACTTGTCTCATAGTTTAGGAATCTCAATATGAGTTATCTCGTAAGGTATTTTTCTTTTATTATCTGCTTTTTATTTTAGTTATTAATTTAATATTTAATTATTGATAAATTGATTTTTGATTATTATCATTGAATTATTACATTGATCGTTGTTTTTTGTTAATATTTGATTATTTCACGGATTGTATGAATGTTTGATTGATTATTAGTGCCAATTTATTCTCGTACCTATTTAAGCAATTTGGTGGTTGTAATATTTCGACTCTTTCTAACGATTTGATATAGTGTTATCCTTGTTATCCTACGGTTATTATTTCTACATTGTAATATAAATACACGTTATTGCTTTATTTATTTTTGTAAATTGCACCGCCTAAAAGAATCGGAGTCAGTTTAAATTCGAGATATTGGATATTGGAACTTTTTTTTTAAAAAATAATAATTTCAATACTACATTATAAAATTATAACTTTAATGTGTTGTAAAATATTTTCATTATATTAAAACAAAAATCTTTCTAAAAGTAAATAAATTTTTAGAGTTAAATAAAGTACAAAAATCAAAATTTAAAAATTTAACGAAAGAGAAATTACAATCCATGTCATAAAGAAAAAACACAAAATTAAACCACTTTTTAATTAAATTTTTCTTTGTACAATTTAAATTTAATTTTTCTATAAAATATTACGGGAATTTTTAAAAATTATTTCAATTAAATAATTTCATTAACAAATCAAATGGAATACGAAACAAGTCTTCAGAAATTTTAAATATATTGCTGGAGAAGATTTTTACACAGCTCTAACCCACCAAGATGCTCCTGATGGTTGCAAATTCAAATATAAAAGCAAATTTCTTCAAAAGTTTTTTTGTTTGGAAGGCGATATGTTCATGTGGCCTAAAACTAGTCCTCATGTCACTTCTGGTACAATGAATTCACAAATGTAGTAGAAAGAATGTCGCCAGAAATGTTTACTACCATTTCTAAAGAGGCATGAAACCAATCCATTGGTCTGGCCAGATTTAGAAAGCATCCATTACTCAAAAAACATTATGTCCATTATCTACTCAAAGATTGAAATTCAGAACTTCGAGCTATTGAACAATATTGGTAAATTTAATGACTCTTAATAAAACTCTCGAAACAGTTCAGCAAGTTTGGAAGGAATGGTCGATTAGAAAGTCGATCAATACGTTGTGAAAAAATTTGATGGGAAATAATCGCAGGAAGGTTGGCCAAGTTGCACATAACATGTCATGATATTATTTTCATGTAATGTACATTATCAGTGTCTCATATAGTGTTAACATATTTGTAATCTCAATACAAATTAACTATTGGCTCACAATCCTCAAGGTCACCCTGAATTTTATTGAACTCGTGTAAATAATCCAACAGAGTTCAAAGGGTTCTGTTGACTGACAAGTATAGAGATCGCTGAATAAAGTGGAATATCAATTGAGACGGTGTTAATCGATTAAATGAAATCTTTCTGATAACATTTTTCCACAAAATGAGGTCTACGTTAAAGAAGATCACATTTTATGCAGAAATGCAATCATCTTTTGTAACACTGGTAAAATTACGGGACCCTTTTTTTATGCCGCCTGTGTTTTAATTTATGAAAAACTTACCTCATAACATTTCTAAAGATTTTTTTTGCACTCTCTTTTATTTTAGGATTCCATTAAAATATTTCTCGACAATATTCCCCAACATATTCGTCCAATCATTATCTGTATTCCATTATAATTTCGGCAATTTAATCACAACGACGACTAATGAAAGGGAAAAGTGATTGGGATAAATGTAAAATCCTTTCAGAGTCGGTGGCACGGCATCTATAAACAAGAAGCTCCTAATCACTGATCCCTTTTCCGATACATTTAATCCTATTTTGTATATTTTCCATCGCCTTTGGGAAAAAGTCAATAGAAAAATTTATACTTGTGGCGATTTGGAATTTTAATTAAAATCCTTTTTTCAAGAAATTTTATATATTTTTCATAAATTTGGATTTCTGTTGGTCCTCGTCTCAGTTTGCTTTGATGATTTTCAAAAGCCCTTGACTTTCGGCAGCCCAAGTGTTCCACAATTTCTCCAGCTTAAATCTAATTAAGTAACATCTTACCAGGCATCTCTGGAACACTTTCCTCTTTTCTTTCGATGTGTTAAGGGGGCATTATGGAAAATAAATTAAAGCAAAATCCCACCAAATTTTCCCTAATTTACATTTGGCAAAGGAATAGTAAAAATTTTTTTGTAAATAAAAAATTTATGTTAAATATAATAATAATAATATTATTATTAGAATTATTATTTATTTTTATTACTATTACGTTGCTAAGCAAAAAATTGAATTTTTATATATTCAAATTTGACAATTGATTTTTTGAAACATTTTCGTTTGAACGCATTAATTTATATAACATTTGAAAGCGCAGAAATTGCTTTACTTCTTCGTAGGATTTTCTTTACTATTATTATTAATTTATATTTTATTTGTAGGTCTGATGTTAGAAAATGCCAATTACAGCCAACTGCACTGCACGAGTTTTAATTGGGCAATAATTCTGAGGAAACCGAATTAATTATCTTGGTTGAGACTGACGTATAACGGTTGGGAGCTTGCAAAAAAGGTAGGAGTCAATCACTCAAAAATTCTTTTCTTTTCCGTTATCTGTCGATTTGTCAAGGGGGGCGTTACGAAAAATGATGATAAATTTAAGATTTTGTTAGAGACAATGACTGCGGAGCTTGAGTGATAGGCAAAAAGTAAGACACCAAGATATTAATTTTTCTTAATCATGCAAGTTATATAAAACATTCTGTGACCTTTGAACCTATGATACGCTTGTATGGTACTCAAAATTACGAAATGAAATTATGAAATGTTAGATGCGCTTGAGCCTCTTTAATCTTTTATCAGATAATTGATGTCAATTTTCGGTCCGTTTTTCACTTCGGATTTGGTTTAACATTTTTCATAAAAAAATGGCGCCAATCTTGAAAAGATTACATGACTGACTTTTTGCAATTCCCCTATGTATACCATGTCTCTGATAAACTTTATTACTCTTATTCCCTCACATTTATAAGAACGCCCTCTTAATACTTTCCATGCCAATATTTTGCTTAGACTATTTTTAAGAAACGTAACACTTAACAATATTCGGGATCAATTAATATTTGACCCAGAGGGATTTTTACTCATTTATCACCAGAGAAGGTTTGTAAAGCAAAATTTCTTAATTATTTTTTCAGGTTAACAAAAAGATTTTTGTGAAAAACTTTTGATTTAAATTAAAACAAAAAATTAATTAAACTATAATTAATTATAACAATTAATATTGATTTTTTCACATTGACTGTCGGACCAATTATTAAGTTTATTTATTTTTCAGTTATATCTAAGCAAATGTTTTTCATAGAGAACTGCAAAATAAATTATGATCAGATGTTGTAACTTCTGCGAACAGACATACAAAACCCACCACAACAAATCAATGATCTCAACTAATTGGACATGTCCTCCTTTCTTGGGTACGGTTGCGAGCATTGATCCTAACTCTCTTCTCACTCTTGATAAGTTGAAATACAAGTCTCGTTTGATTTATCACGAGAGTACGAGAAATCACGAAATAGCAACCTATTCCTGAACTTGCCAAAATTCTCAATGTTCAACCTACAACCATTGAAATCAGTATTATCATATTGGTAAAGTATGGAAGCATGATCTCTATGTTACATTTAAATTGAGAGACAGGAACAAACCTCACCAGTCCTGGTCCCTAATAGCTCATTATAGCAAAATATCGACAAATGACATTCTTTCCTAGTAACCGACGTGTTTATATATATTCAAGGACCTTTTAGTATTACTAAATGTTACTTAGAATAAAAGAGTTTTCACCACAGTTTCTTTATTAATTCAGACCTAAGAAATCCATTTATTAATATTGGTAAAGAATTTTGTATTTACTCTTATTAATGTTAAATGATCAATTATTAGAAGGGTCAATCGATTTTAACTTTAATATCCATAAAAGTATTTTCCTTCGTTAAAAATTACTTTGTTCCATAAATCTAGCGACACTTTTATTTAGAGTTGAACTCCAATTATACACAAAATTTTGAACATTTTAGTACGAATTGAATTGCTTATCATCCAAAGAATGTGCCATTGACCTGAATAAATGAAAATCTGTTGAACCTATGTTTGTGGGATTTCCTATTACACAGAATGACTTTGCGTATATTACTGGTTATTTCACGTCTTGTTTTAGTCAATTAAATAGTTAATTAATGTACCTGGTGTTAATTAATATATATCATATCTATACATGTTATCTTAGTTATGTAAGAGCAAAAAAATTCAACTTAAAAAATATATTTGGCCGTTAACCAAAGGAGATTCTTTTTAGTTTTCCTTCGATTTCATAAGTTAATGATTTGTAACACCTTTGATATCCACTAAAAACAAATCATGACTTTCAAATCGTAGTTATTGCGCTTTACAGTGGACGTTGATGTCTGTGCTATGTAATATTCAAATAAATCCATTTTTCAACAATTTCCCATTAAAACGTTGTTTACTCTGCCTGGCAGGTAAAGATGAACTATGCTTAAACGATTCCAAAAAAACTTTCACTCAAATTATGAGGGACTCATTTTACACCCTTCTCAATTTTTTCTACAACATGTAACCGTTTGGGAATTGTCAATCTATGTGTGTTTAGTGTCAAAGACAACTGCTTCGCAATTTGAATGTTGTTGTCATTCGACAAATCTTGCAATTCAATGTTTTGGCTGATCTTGTCTTTCTTTATCATTCAAATCGAAGACATTGGCTGGTAAAATCAGTTAAAACATCAAGTAATTCTTGCTTCTTTCTGCAAAAATCAATCATTGATGTGTCAAAAAAAATGTTTTTTTATAATAAACGTGAAACCCAAACAGGGTATCTATTTTCCATTTCAAATAATCTTAAATGGTTACCAACGTTGATATATTCTACGTCTAAAGAACTCCAATTTTCATTTTGTTAAATTTCAATTAGTCCATTGTGTGAATATGAGCCGTCTATGGCTGCTCGAAAGAATTAAGTTTCTAAAGACTGATATCACGAGCTCAATATTTTGTAAGTTATACTCGGGAATTTCATTCTTTAACTGTATCGTTTTCGTGACTATTGTATATTTTAAATCAGTTCTGGAGACTGATTTTCAAATGTATCTCGCAAAATTGATGCAACAAAACAAATTAAAATTTGTCCATAGTATGTACCAAAGGGAATTTCATTACTGCCTTTTATAAGAAATAAAAACTTTTTGGATTATCTAATATTTGTAAATAATAAAAATCAGATTAGCACAATATTGATTAAAAAGATTCAATCAATATTGAACCCAATTGTTTATGATAGAATAATAATGTATAAATACAGGCAACCATCTGTTAGTTTGCTGATTCTAAAGCTTGTGACCTTTGAAATATTCCACTTTTGGGTTTACGTAATAGCTTTATATGATAAAAAAAATTGTTTACCTAATCAATAACTTTCATATTTTTATGAATATAGGGCCAAGTACCTTACAGGTCAATTGATTATCTAAATAGAAATCCGAGAATAAGCCATGCAAGATTTGCTCAAAAATAAGAAACAGATAATTAGAAGATTTATTAAAAATCTCTTTGATTCTAAAGATGTAATATTTGAGGTCTGTCCAAGACATAATTCAATTATAAACACTTATCACTCCTTCACATATCCAATAATTGATTTAAAATTTCTTGAATTTATTAATTCGATAGAAAACCACGATGAGTTTTATTCTGATAAAATTTTCTTGCTAAAGCAAATGAGATTGCAACTGTTCACAATATTTGCAGTACGTGGAAAACTTTAGAGAGTTGACTGTAAATAACTACTGCTCACTATACGAAAGAAACAACCGATATGTTGCAGCACCATAACATTACTTATGTTGAAAAATTGGAAAATCCACCAAACCTTCCACAATGTAGGTCGATCGAAAACTTTTGGTCATTTCTTAAATCTCTTGTATATAGCGATGGGTGGGAAGCCAAAAACATTGATCAACTC
>JBBMKC010206599.1:0-13470 GCA_037834085.1 Bipalium vagum
ATTATTATTATTATTATTATTATTATTATTATTATTATTATTATTATTATTATTATTATTATTATTATTATATCAATATTTTGAAAAAATTAGTATTAATTCACTTCAATTTATCTAGGACCACTGAAACTAAGGGCAGATCACAGAACTCATCCATATTCCAGATCACAATAATATTTTTACAAGTATTGATTTTTTCTGAATATTGAAATCAAAATTTTAAATCGAACTCAATCAAATATAAACAATTATTTACTTTCGTAAACAATGGAAGATTGCCTATTTCCATCTTGTTGACTATTCATTTCACAGAATAATTAGAAGAGATATGTGTGGCAATCGCTTCAATGGATACAAAATATGTTAACAAAATCTTTAAGTTTTCTTTTAAATTATTTTATTTTTATTTCTACTTCTGATAAGAAGATAAAAGAAAACCAACCATGAGATTAGATTTTTTCAAACTGATACTCACGTCAGTAGTGGGAAAAGTAAGGGTTACAACTAACACCCAAGCACTAAATGTTGGATATTGAATAAACGGAATTTGCTTTTGATTTGTTTTAGAATATCGAATTACATTATCTTTCAGTTGTTTCTGCTTCTACAATATTCAACCTTCTCATGTTATATCACTTTATCGAGAACTTTGAAAAAAGCTTTCTATAAAAAATGCACATAAAATTAACTGTGATATTTAGAATTTCCTAAAATTTTGGTTCATATTGATTATTCATTTACATTTTAAATTGATTCAATAATTTAGATTAGTGAAAAGTCTTAATTGAAAAGTAAAACACATTTTAACCATTGAAACATTTGAACCTTTTAAATTCTGAAACCATAACAGATAATTTTGGTCTAGTGCCCATAATCTCCATACAACAGCTAAGAATTTCCGAAACGAAGGGTTTTGCTGCGGAATGGAGGTATTATTTGTTGCAAGATTCATCATGATCTGTTAGGATTTTAACTTGTATCTTGCTAACAGCTGTTGATTGATAACAAAATGTCTAACAATTAATTACTTATCACAAAAGTAACAGTAATAATAACCTTTCGAAATGTCCGATACCACCTCAAACTAAGATTAAGTATAACAGACAATTATTTAATTAGTTCATCGTTGATTAATTAATTAAGATAATTAAATTTAGGAAAACTAATTTATTTTTAACTAGTACTAACTATTGCGATATATAAATGTTCATGTCCATTGTTGTAAGTCATTTTAATGAAGCATGTTCGCTGATATATTATTATAATTAGCTTTTATAATTTATTTTCGTTTAGAAAATTGTTTACTTTAAAAAGTAAATAAAAAACTGAAAAAATTAAAAAACGGTTGATTTTAATATTAAAATTAAAAAAAATTGTAAGTTAAGTCGTTTTCAATGAACGAAAGTTCGTTTTGTGATTATAGTTTTTAAAAATTTTTTTTTCTTTTATTAAAGAAATAATATGAAAATATTTAAAAAATAATTTATGAATTATATATTATTATTTGTACTAGTTTTGCTTGAAAAGATTTTTTAAAAAAATGCTATAAGTAAGATAATTGTTGGGCTTTATATTACTATGAAACTACATATAACACTTAGATCGTAAATTTACCGACCCTGTAATTTTTGTCAATAACGTGTGCGCAAATAATTGAATTAAACGTCTAACACATTTACACAAACCTTTCAAATAATAATACAATCTATTATGTGAAATTTCTCAAAATTGCCTAGAATCAATAAAAAAAATACTGAAAATCAAAACAATCAAATTAAATAATCCATAAAAGCCAAATCAAATATTAATAGTTAATCAGAAAAATGTAAATTTAAAAGAAAAAATAAGAAAAAGCAACTCTCACCATTTTAAAAAAGTGCTTGGTCCTAGGGTCGTTTGATGAAATATTAGACATTAATATTGAAACGTACCTAATAATTATGTTATAAAAAATAAAATTACTAAATTAAACATTACAATTATTTAATTAATAAAAAATAATTGTTTCAAATGAAAGACTACAAAACTAATTCTTAATAATGACATGTTTTATTAAATATGATTTTTTCAAGCAACACAAAAATAATATTTTAATTTAATAAATATAATTTAACTTCATTATAAATAAATTATGATTTTTAATTTAATAATATTTTATTTTTAAAATTTATTTATCAATAATTTCGAAGTGTATCATTCATTGATTAATAAAAAGATATGTTGAGGTCTTTTCCAAAGAAATTAACACATGTTATCAGATATTTTTTTATTTTATTCTAGAGTCTTAATTTTTAATTTTCATGGTTACAATGAACAAGTTAACATTTCTTAATCCGCTATGTATTTTTCTAATCCTTTATTGGTACTATCGTGAAACGATCTTCAACACTTAGGTAGTTAATAACAAGTTTCATTTTTACATGTTTATAATTAGGATTTGATTTTTTTATTTTTTATAAATTTAGATTATGCAGAAAAATTGAATTTTTCAGAAAAAAATACACAAGGAACCATTTTATTATGTTAAGTTTGTTTGCTTAAATTAAAGTTTTTGAAATATTTTTTGTTGATAAAGACACATGAAATTATTTTTATTATAATTTTTAGTATCACTTGAAATTTATAAAAATGATTTTATCTTTAAATTTATTATTATTCAAATTCTGTATTGTTTCGGAAGTAAAATCTTTCTTATATAGAAATATATATATGGAAAAATATGTTCAAACTATTTGGAACAAGAGGTTTTGCTCTTTCTGCTAATATCTTAATCTGATATTTAAGGCTGCTTTTCTCAGCTATAAAACTGTCCACTTGTGATTTGATACTGATATTTTTTAAGATTTATCAGACAAGAAATTATCCAATGATAGAAAATAATAAAGTATTCGGTGTAAAATCAGGCACCTGTTAATCATGATAAAACAACGTCCAAGCTGCAAATAATTATTGTTCAATGCTCAAGGTATCATACTTGGTATGATATCAAAAAAGAAATGATTGTTTTGAAAATGTACAAGAGTTGTGGAAAACTTAGGAGACGATAATAACAAATTCTTAAAACAAAATACAAAAAGATTAATAATTTGTTGGAAAATTCTAAGCAGAATTTTCTGCTAATCATGTGACAAAATTCGATAATAAATTTAAAAGAAATTTCAGATTTACTAAATAGAACAACTTTCTATGAGGTTTAATACAATGTAAAATATTGATAGATAAAGTGGAATCTAATCAGAATAAACCAAATGCACTTATTTATCCTAACTGAACCGAAAATATATATGGAAAAAGCAAACATTAAAAATTATACGTTCCAAAAATATCCTAATGGTATTTAGCTTTACAATTTACAACCATTATTAATTTCATATTTAACTATCACTAATAATATTACCTAAAATACAGAGTTGGATAAGTTTTTTCTAAGCATTACATAATTTGACCTTAATTACTGTTAGAAACGCCATATATAAATAAATAACAAAAATATAAGACAAAATATTTAAAAGATGCACAGTTTATTCATACAGATCATCCTAAAGTCACATCTCTACCAGTTGATCCAAATGTATTACCAGTATAAACGTTATTCTATCTTTTAATTTTCTGTCTCATCATTGCCCG
Organism: Bipalium vagum; assembly: GCA_037834085.1. NCBI lineage: Eukaryota > Metazoa > Platyhelminthes > Tricladida > Geoplanidae > Bipalium > Bipalium vagum. Next base: position 3,628 of record JBBMKC010206599.1, read on the forward strand.
GACGAAGACCTTTTCACCAAAAACCTCTGACATGAATAAAACTAGTGTACTTGTAAAGTAGATAATTGTAAATTTTATAGAAAAAAAGTATGCGATCTTTGTAAGGAAGAATATTTTAATTCATATTTGATTATAAAAATTGTCCAATTTGTAATGAAAAATATATAGCACATTGTAGAGATACTGCTAGTAGACTGATTAGATGGCCCTTGATATTAAAAGAATACGATATCGAGATTCGGTATCGGAAAAAAAGACCCTATGCCAAAGTAGACACTTTACGAAGAATGAGACAAGAAGAAGTATCGCAAAAGATTTCTCAATTCAACGAAGATGAAATCATATTCTCAGGAGTTAGAAGAGTGAATACGATTGATTCACGATAGATTGATCAAAAAGCTAACGATGAAATTGAATCGATTAAGAGATGTATGGAAGAAAATGTTCCGGAGGATTGGATAAAAATGGGAAAAGTTAAAAGATAAGTTTAAAATTAAAAATTGAGTATTATATTTTATCAGGGTTGAGGATCCGTGTTATGTGATACAGGGGAAAGATGAACCCGATCATTATGTCTGATCCTGATTTAACTTTATTGACTTTTATGCCTATCTTAGAAAGTAAATCCATGACATATATTTTTTATTTTATGATAATTATCAGCATATAATTCTTTATCTCACTGCACAAAATATATTCTACCCAGATTCATGGTTTCAATAAAAAATCATCAGTAGTATGGATAGCCAGTCTTTGAGGGTAGGACCCTAACTTCTTAAAATAAAAAAACAGGCCCTGGGGAATAAGACTAAAGACGCGTTTTGTCTAAAAATAACATCTATACAAAAAATTAAAATTTAATAAAGATAAAAATATATGAAATATCTGATATAAAAATATATAAAAATGTATGCCAAATATTTAAAATACATAACATATTTTATCACAACATTTATAAAAAAGTTGGGAATCCTATTCTCAAGAACTGATTATCAATACTACTCTCTTTTTCATTAATTTTTTTAAATCAATAAAAATAATCATTGAAAAAAATGATTCGAAAAAAGAAGTAAAAAAAATACGTAAAAAGATAAATAAAAAAAGTTTTAAAAAGTAAAAAAGATGAAAAATAAATAATAAAATAATTTAAAAATCACTAAAAAAAACTTTAAAAAATCCAATTTTTTCTTAAGAAATGAACTTAACGTATTGTGTTATTTTTCAAAAAGATTGTAGAACATTTGCAGGTTTAATTTCTCAAAAAAATCCAAAACACATTTAGAAAATTTGAATAATGTTTAACCAACATAAAACAGTGATTTTTTAGAGATATTTTTAGAATAGTTGCCGCAAGAATTTCTCATGAAAAAATATTGTGATAGAAATCCAAATAATCTTACTATTTAAAATTATCAGAATAATCAAGTTGCAATTCAAAATTTTAATAATTATAATAATGAAAATAATATTACTTTAAAAGATCAATTTTATTATTCTTCAAAAAATTATTTAATTTCAAAATATATATATGAAGGAAATGATGTGAGATTATTTAGGTAATTTTCTTCCTAAAATTAAAGAATCAATGTTTTATTTTATTTCAGATGGAAGGATTTTTAAACCATTTAAATTCTCATTAATTTTAAATATTAAATTTTTTCATCCAATTAATTTTGAATATTTTACTTTAAAAACTTCTTGTGCTGTTGGAACAGTATTGACAATAAATAACATCAAATTAGAAATAGAAAATATTTTACAAAATTTAGAAGAAGAAATGGAAAACACTTGGCAACCATTAAAAAATTCTGGATGAACGTTCGATAGTTTTTCTCATTTAACTCTTTCAAGTTGTAAGAAGAAGAACATTCACTCCATTACCTTTTCATTCTCATTATAAAATCAAAATTCAGAACAAAGATCAAACATTTTTTATATGGTCAATCATTTCTTACTTTATGCAATACCAAATTCCTCATCATAAAGAAAGAGTAAGTTAGTATAAAGAATATGAATAACTTTAAATATAATGAATAAGATATACCAATGTGTTAGTTGTGACTAAAAATCATTACACTCCATAATAATTTATTAATTCAAACAGTTTTCTGTTTTGTTCATTTTGCTATTAAAAAAAATGAAATTATAATACTTTTCACATATATAATTTTCGCATTTAATTTGAATATATTGAGCTTTTAAAGTTATGCTTGTTTTTATTAAAAATTTAATTTATACTTTTATTTAATTATAAAAATCTTTTAGCTTAATATACTGCAAATTAAATTAAAAAATTAAATATGTTACTCAGATATTTTTAGCTTCTTTCATCCATCTTCTTCAAAGAATTTTTTAAATTTCTCGACGCTTCTGTCCAGTGTTCTGTCTGCTTCATTCCTCATTAGGTATCGTCTGTCGTGAATTTTCTGGATCACTGTATAAGGTCCGTAGTATCTGCTCTTGCCTTTCAATCTCTCTTCGACCTTAATCAGGCGTACAGTGCGACTTCTATTTTGAACCACAAAATTTCAAAAGTGGTCCAAAAATAGAAGTTTGTCCAATATTAGAAGTTAAGACATACAAAGGCTATAAAACATGTTTTACATGAACTTACATGGATGTAATAATAGAAATTAAAAAAAACAAGAATAAGTCCAATAAATAATAATATATTTCAACGTTTTTGAATTAAATAATCCGTAATTTTAGTTTTAAATTCATCTTCTTTTCGTATATCCATTATGATTTTACTTTTAAAATCATAAAAGAGCTTTATATTTTGGGACAGGTAATGCTTCGTGAATTCATACGTCATTAATATCGGGTATCTTATCATTAGTCTCGCTATCTGAGCAAGACTCTACCACTATATCCTCTTGAATCTGTTCATATTCATTTTCGAATATTTCATCCGTAAGTTCTTTTAAGTCCATTTCACTGTCAATTTCTTTTACAGATGAAAAAGCTTTTTCAAAAAAATTTATGATTGTTGATGTTTTAATTGAATTCCATGCAATTGCAGAAAAAAATATGCAATCTAATATACTGACTATTTTTATGCTTTCCGTGATATCATTCACTTCCTTTTCAATGCAACTTGCAATAAGATTATTATTATAATAATTCTTGAAGGATTTTATCACACCCATATCCAAAGGTTATAGAATTGAAGTGGTATTTTTCGGCAACAATAAAATTTCAATTTGGGAGAAACTTTCACAGCTATGTGATGGAGCATTATCTATCATAAGAAGAATCTTTCTTTTATTTTCTTTTAAATTATTATTAAAATCTGAAAGCCATTCTTGAAAGATTTGACGCGTCATCCAGCCATTTTTATTGAGTGTATTTCACATTTAGATCTGACACGTTGGCATTCTTAAAAATCTAGGTTTAGCATGCTTTCTTATAATAATTGTTTTTCTTTCAATCCTGTAATGCTGCAACATAATAACAGGGTTAACCTGTCTTTTTTATTTTTGTGCCTTTACATTCTTCATGTGGTAACGAAACTTCTGCTGCTTATTGATCTGTAGTATAAAGCGGTTTCGTCGCAGTTATATACATTATCAGCTGTATATTGACTAATTTTTTCTTTCATGATATTTCGGAAGTTTTCAGTTTGAGAGTGATCAGCTGATTTCATTTCTCCGGATAAAACTTTCCAACTGATTTTATGCCGGCTCTTAAATTTATCCAACCAACCTGTCGATGCTTTGAAATCAATTCTATTTGTTTTTTTGCTACATTTAAAGCAATTCTTTTTAATGTCGGACCATTTATCGGGAAGTTTCTCTCACGTAACCTTTGAAACATCTCTAAAATAATACTGTCAAAGCCTATTCCTGAATTTTTTTTATAGGATTTATTTCGATTTCAGTATAAATTTTTTGAATTGTTTACTTGCTAATTTTATATTTCTTGCATAGCATTCGTTGAGAAGATTCTTTATGGCGAAGTTGCTTGGTAATATCATACTTATCTTCATATGATAATTTTTTACTCATTCCTGATTTTGAAAATGTTATAAACCAAAACATTATTAAAACAAATTATTGAAATTTTTGGACCAAGAATTTTATTTTTTATATGAAAATATCATGAAAAATGGTAAGTACAAATTATTGGTCCAAATATGGAGTTTGGTCCGATTATAGAAGTGGTACATTTCAGAAATTTGTCCAAAATAGAAGTTGCACTGTAGTATGTAACATTAGAACTTGAACCCCGACTCTTAGATTCTCCCACAGGGAGAAAAATCAAAAATCCCAAATTACGACATTACCAAAATATGACATCAAAATTCAAAAATACCAAATTACCATATTAACAAAATACTTTTACCATATATTTTTACTATAAAAATGAACACAGATATAAGGCAAAATATTGAAATATTTACAATGAGAAAAAATTTAGAATTTCTAATAAAAAATAAGAATTTCTCATAAAAAATAGATAAAAAATGGTATTGTAAAATTTGTGATAAAAGTATTTCTAAGAAAAATAAATCTCATCATGAAGAAACAAAAAAACATGATAAAAATTAACGAAGAAACAATGATATCAATGATAACAACGAGAAATCAACGAATGAAAACAACGAAAAAATAAAAATGTTACGAGGTTACTTTCATTACGTGAAGATGTTTACAAAAAATATCCAAGTTTTTTTTCCTAAACTAGATTGAGATTCAATCAATCATAGAGGCGGTGATATTCAATCAGCAATAACAAATAATAAATTTTTAAACAAATTTACTACCGAAAAATATCCAGAAAAATTACATCTACAAATTTTAAATCCTTAACAATACAAATCCTGTGCACCAATTTATTGGACCAGGCTCGAATATTGATAAAAGATTATAAAACTATAATGAAATAATCAATAATTATAATGAAACAGGTAATTTAAACATTCCTCCAATTCCTAAACCAGATTCAATACCAATAAACAGAGTTGATGCAGCAGCAATGAAATATGATGTAAAATACATACCAAAAGATTTAAAAGATCATCAAGTTGTAGATGTAGAAATGATACATGAAATGAACAATATTGAAAATCCTACTCCAACAGAAAAATTAGAAAGAGTAATAGTAAAAATAAGTATGAAAGGTAAGGTATTGTTTGGACAAGGTGTACCAAAGGTACTAGAGCCAAAGGCTCGCTTAATCAAAGAAGCAAAGAATTTATCAACAGAAAAACTATATGAAAATTCCAGAGAACTTCCTCCAGAAAAAGAGAGCAATTAGCCAAAGAATTATATAAAGAATTTAGAAGATCTAAAAATTTATTGAAAGTTAAAGTTTTTAATAAAGATGATATTTGAAGTGCAGATTTAAGATTTGTACCAGGAGAAAGAGAAAATAAAATAATTCTAACGGTTATAGATTTATACACAAAATTTGTTTTTGCAATTCCATTAAAAAATAAACTGGAATCTCAATCACAAATGCATTTGAAAAAATATTTGAAGAGTATCAACGTATTCCTAAAAAACTATTGGTGGATAAAGGTACATAATTTTATAATAAAACCTTCAAATGATTTTGTAAAGATAATGAAATTGAAGGTAAAGCTGTTGTAATTGAAAGATTTAATAAAACCTTTAAAAAATATAATTTTCAAAAAGTTTACAGAACAAGGTAATCGAAAATGGTTAAATTTATTACCATTTTTAATTAAACATTATAACAATAAAATTCATAAAAGTATTGGTTTTACTCCAAATGAAGTTTCTAAAAACCCTAAATTAATTCTAAATAATAACTATAATTATAATAATAAGAAACCAAAGTTTAAAGTTTTAGATAGGGTAAGAATATTTAAATATAAAAATAAATTCGATAAGGGTAATACAGCAAAATGGAATGAGGTAATATTTATTATCAACATTTTTTTAAAAACCGATCCAATAACTTGAAATAATTGATTTAAATGGTGAAAATATTTCGGGAAGGTTTTATGAGAATGAGTTACAGAAAATTTGTTTCTGAAGGAAACATTAACTTTAAAAAACTTATTTCTAAATGGATAAACGTTGATTATCTAAATCAATTTAAAGAAATTATTTATTTAAAATGAATGAAAATAATCCCCCAAGTTAATTAATACGACCAAGACTTCGAAAGAAGAATATTTAGTTTAGAAGGAGAAATTCGAAGCATGATGGTGATAAATAGATCTGACATTGATTAGATAATGTATGTTTTTTTTAATAAAATATATCTTTTAGGTTTGATTTTTTTTATTTTTAATTTAAAAATAATCCGATTTTAATTTTACTATATATTCTAAAATATATATTTCAGGAAAAAACAATTTCCAAGGCGAGTAACTATGTAAGCCATATGTGGTTTGCATTTCAGTGAATATTGAAATCACATTGACTTTTTTTATTTCAGTAATCACTGAAACTTTATAATAAATAATAATACATCAACTAAAATTATAACATACCTTTATAAAATTAAAGACAGATGCTGATTATGAATATCTCCCTCATTAACACACATTCACAGTTAATCTTTAAATAGAAAAATCTGTATTATCTTTACATCATTTTTAAATTGTATAAACATGAGTCAGACTGAAATTTAATTCTCTCTCTGCTGGTAGCACTTACATTCTGATGCGATCATTTTTCTGATCGAAATATTTATTTTTGTGAATATCGTCAAAAGTAAATCGATGGCATATTTTTTATTTTATGATAATTATCTACACATAATTATATATCATATTGCACCAAACATTTTCTACCCAGATTTATGAATTAAGTAAGAGTGCCTTTTACATGTATTTTATGACATTTTTTGACCCTTAATAACTTTTATAAAAAAATAGATTTTAAGTTGAAATCTTGCAAATATATAGATTAAAATCTGCTTAATAAATCTATATTAAATTAAATTTCACAAAACATATTTTTGAAAAAAAATTGATATTTAAAATTTTACATGTGACATGATCATGTAAATACTATAATATATTTCTAATTTTTAAAAAATTAAATTAAATGAGAATTGTTTTTTCTATAAATATTTATTGTAATATTTAAACAAAATATAATTTTTTTTTCGAATTTTCAACTCGAATATTCAAATATTTGAAGTCGAATATCTGGAAAACTAAGATTGTGGTAATAAATCTGTTAAAACTTTTATATAGTAATTCGATAAAACTCTTTCCATCGGAATAATTATTTTTTTATAGGATAAATATTTCATTAATTATTAGATTTTATTTTAGAAAAATGGAGGAAATTACTCAGGAAAAATTATAAAAAATAATTGATGTTAGTAAACCAAAAATCAAATATTTATCTAAAAAAATAATTAATGAAATTTGAGATAAAGTTGAAGAAAAGGAAGGAGGTGTATTACCATTAATACCAATTTAAGGTGCAATATTTGCAGGATTAGGTGCTGCTAGTGGAGTTGCAGAAGGACTTGTAACTGTAGTACAAAAACCAAAAGAAGCACAAAAACAGATTTAGAGAAAAAGAAATTAGAAATAGAAATAGAGAAACTTAAACACAAAGAAGTAAGATCTGGTGCAGGATTGTATTATAACCCTTATTTAGAAAAAAGGTTAAGAGATTCAATTTTAAATAGTTTAGAATATAAAAATTTAAATAAATCAGATAGAAAAGAATTAAGAGTTATGACAAAAGATGTCTATAAATAAAATTAAGATTTTTAAGAAAGGGATGGGACTTTACTTTGAACTTTGACTTTAATTTGACAACTTCGTTGGGCCCTTATATAAAAGACTAAATATTTATTTATTTAAAATGACTATACTTGATTTCCTTTGTAAGCACGGTGTTAATACAACTTCAAATTTTGATTTAATAGATATGGCTAAAGATTTAGAAATGCAAGATGGAATCTTTAATTCCAAAGGAATGCGAAACGAAGTTTCTAATACCTTCGGTATGCCTTTAAAAGTTTTGATGAAAGATGAGTTAAAAGAAAAACATATCGAATCTGAAATACCATTGATTATTAATTATCAAAGTACAAATCAAAAAGGAATACATTGGGTTGGTTATTACAGTGAATACTATTTTGATTCTTATGGTACCACCACTTGAAGATTTAGAAAAACATGTAAAAGAGTATAATAAACATGACTATCAATCGAATATTGATATACAATATTGTGGACAATTAACGTTATATGTTTTATATCAGTTTTTTAATAAAAAGAGGTTTGAGGATATTTAAAATGAGTTAAAATATGTTCTTCTAGAAAAATTAAAACTAAAAAATGATTGAAGAATATACTTATTTTAAATCTCCTTATTTCTATGATGATTATAAAAAGGATATTGATATAAAAAATGAAATTGATGTTATTAGAAATGAATCAGAAAATAAATTTCTAAATGTTACTAGAGATTCTATGAAAGGAATTAAAAATATGAATAATAATAAAATAATAAATGTAGTACACCAATTTCCACGTAGTTTAAGTAACATTATTCAATCTTTTTGTTTCAATAGCTATGATTTGCAAATCTTATTATTCGATAAATACTTATTTCATATTCATTATTTTTCTATTATCTTTAATTTCTTATTCATAATATATATTTTCAACGTGTCATTATTTGATAAATATATTATATTCATTTTAAAATCACTCAAATTTCATTTGGTGACAAGTGTTCAAAAGTTTTATCTTTAATATTTCGATATTGAATATTTAATGAATCACATGAAAATGAATATTTATATATAAATTTGTATTTAAATACTTTTTCATAGTATATATATAATGATATTTTTGTTAAGATGTTAATCAAAAATTTTCCTCAAATACCTTTATAATTATTTTTCAATATAAATCAGATTTTAATTTATTTTTAATATTTCCTATTCAATGTAATCAATACCCTTTAATTGATATTTTTAAATATTTTTAAAATCTATAATTATCACAGTCCAATGATTACGAAGTCTGAATATCCCAAAGGCTGGTTAGAATGTCCAAAAATGGGTTCTCTTATTTTTGGTTAGTGTTTGTATGCTTTTTAAAATTTTATTATTTATTTAATTTATAAAATGAAAAGTAAATTTTTAGAATTCATTTTCAAAAATGTTACAAAAATAATTTTAATTTAAAATAAAAACTTTTTAAGAAAACCCTACACAATAATATTATGAAATTTTATCTTCATTATCTTTGACAACCAATTCTAGCTAATGAGACCTGAAGCATACCTCTTTACCCCTTCCAAATTCAAATGTTTTATTACCGTCCTGATATATTATGAGATGGTAGTATTAAGAAATTTATTGTTGACTGCTACCTCGACTTTTTCCTTTATATAATAATCGAGGGAATTGCAGTAAAGACTTGATGACGTTCAAAATCGGATGACGGAAAGTAAGTTATATTTTCAAAAACAATGTTTGGCTGAATCTTATTTAATTAACCAGAGTAGACTTATGTTAAAATATATACTTTCCTCTCGTGCTAACTCACAGTCATCTCCAACATATTGATATATCTTTCCACTTGAATGAAAGGCCTTCAAAATAACTTTACTAGCTAGTTAATACCATGACGGATGCTTGGAATATTAGAAACATGCTGCCAGATCCTGGTGTCACTTTATTGAGTTTTTTGAACGAATTATTTCTCATCGGAGAACTTAAAAAACTTATAGCTTTCATATCTTTTGCTATTGTTGGGTTAGTCAAGGACACATCCTTGACAACCCTTGTAAAGTATAGGGTAGAAGCCACCATAGGGCTTAAATTGATTATTATCAATTAATTATTAAGACCGCAAGAGGGTCAGAAATAATAATAATAGTGATGATA
>JBBMKC010206610.1:0-13470 GCA_037834085.1 Bipalium vagum
ATTATTATTATTATTATTATTATTATATAAGAGCTTCAAAATTTTTTAAAAAAATATAGAGAATTTTCTCACTTTGAAGAAATTTTAAAATCTGTTAAAAGAATTTCCCAGAATTATATCAAACGCTATACTTGTCTCCATGGGAAATTTGGAGACTAATAAAATACCGTTTTCATTAATGACATCTATATAATACCTATTGTCGTGATCACTAAAATAAAAGTTATAAAATATATTTTAATGGAATATAAAATAAGGACAGACGTGTTAACTTTTTCCTTTTAAGTAGCCTGATATAATAAATTAAGTTAGAAAATATCCATTTCCGAATCATTTATTACATTGAGCCTGTCTCATTTGGAGATATTTCGCAAATTAAATCCACTTTAAACTGATACCTCTTCTCACATGAGATATGAAATTTATTTTAATTATTATTACTGTTAAAAATATTCTATTTTAGAATGATAGTTGAAAGGGTTTTAATTATAGAAAAAATTATGTAATTTTTATTGTAAATATAATATTATTATTATAGATATATATTATTATAGATATAACATAATCTATAAATAAACATTTATAATTATATTTATAAAACATTTATATATTTTAAATCTTCCAATTAATATATTAAATTAGACAATACAAACAATTTCTTTCAAAAACAAACCAATGAAAAATAGATAACAGAAAATCGGAAATTTCATGGATAACAGCCTAATATATTTATATAATTTATATTGGAATTAAAGAATTTATAATTTGAAAGTCTTTATTTAATACACAAAAGATTTTATTATGATATTAATTAAACTAGCCTAATTTTCTTATCTAATGAACAGCTTTCATAATTAACTAATTATTTTTAAAAAATAAAGTAATTATTTTTGAAAGTAAAAAGAATATTCAATTAGTGAATTAATAAAAAAATTTTTATATTATGTTTAAGTAACTATTTTAATTTTACCAATAATTTTTAAAAAATTCAATTTTTTTGGAATAAATCAATAAATATACAATAAAATATAATTTTATAAAATTCGATTTTTCGGAAAAATTACCAAAACATATCAAAATTATTATATAAAACCTTAATAATTATTAATTACAAATAAAGCAGAACATGCTTCCTACAGTGTTCGGTTCGATGATTCCAGGAGAATTTCAATGAAATTTTGACAGTGCAAATTTGTCACATTGATTTAGTATTTAAAGTCTAGTTCAGTTGTCATGAATAGAATCAGATCAACATTTTGTGTATTGTTTTATTTATCGATTTTCAAAGAATTGTGTTTAGAATGTAATTGTAAATGATTTTTCTTATATTCTATATCAATCGAATCACAATTTAGAAATGATATCGTTTTAGACATGCTCTTCTTCTTGGTTTTATTGTAACCAATAATCAAAGAATATTTTGGATTTCTGGTGGTTTAATTAGAGCAGAAAGGGTAGATAATTACAGTTAAGTGCACATTTCTGTAAAAGAAAAGTCATAGAAATATTCATTCACAAAATTATGTCTGCGAATATCGATTTTTTCTTTACACAGGTCAGTATTGTTTCGGCAATTGTGTATACATTTTCTTCCATAAAAACTGTAAATTTTTAAAATTGAAAAAAATTAAAATAAAAGGAAAAATCAACTTCAATATGAACCTGTTCGGAATTGATTGAAGTCAATTAAACAAATTTTAAAGTTTTAATTTTTTTGTTTTAAATAAATTATTGTGTTGTTAAGTTTGAAATTCGTGTTTAAATAAATAATTATATTTATTATTGCATAAGCCATCGAAAAACCGCGCATTTTAAATCTAATTATGTATAATCGTCTCATTTATAATTAATATAGTTAAACCTCTTTATAACAACAGCCTTTGGGAACGACCAAATTGTGGTTATATAAAGGTTTACCAATTTTAATTAGATAATCATCCAGTGAATAAAAATTTAACATTACAGTTAAACCTTTTTTAACGACATCCCTCGGAAAGACCAAACTGTCGTTATATAGAGGATGTCGTTTCATAGAGGTGTCGTTATATAGATGTATTATCTTTCATTTTATTTATTTGAAAAATAAGCTTAGAAATACGGATGACCAAAATACAAAATTAGTCCACAAATGTTACATGCTGATGACGAATTAAAAGAGGTCATTCAGATATATCTTTGACAAACTACTTGAGAACTTGCTGAAAAGTTCAAATACAGTCATGTGGTCATAGCAAAGCATTTATATTCAATTGGCAAAATAAATAAGTTTGAGAAGCAGATCCCACATCAACTTAATCCTGAAAACGCGAATTTCTGACTTACCAACCTAAATTAAAATGTTAAAACTTCCGAAATGCCGTGTTATCTCGATAAAAATGGATTGTTCACAATTATTAAACAAAGAAATATGTACAGGTCTATAAAATTTTGTAGCACTACAAATTTGACCTAATACTCATTTCTTTCTTTGCAAACAAGAAATCGGTCATATTATTTATTTATTTTACAGAGATTATTTACTTACTCTTAATGTTCCACCATCAAAAGGGAGAGAACCACTAATTAAGGTATACAAAATAACTCCCAAAGACCACACGTCGACTTCTGGTCCTTCATATTTTCGACCTTGAAACAACTCCGGAGCTGCATACGGTGGACTACCGCAAAAAGTGTTCAGCTTTGATTGTCGAAAAAAGTGATTGGAAAAACCAAAATCCGCTATTTTAATATTGAAATCTTTGTCTAACAGTAAATTTTCTGCCTGAAATCAAATGAAAAACCATTGACAACTGATTCCAAACACTGTTGAAAAATTTTATACTTTTAAATCTCTGTGAACGATCATTTTTTGGTGACAATATTGAACAGCTGACACAATCTGTCGGAATTTGGCTCGAGCATCTTTTTCTTTCAAGCGTCCATTTTTGACGAGATGTTCAAACACTTCTCCTGGAACATTAACATGAAATCTTAATCATAGTCAACTGCTAAATGTTTCCAACCATTTTGAGCATATTCCATCACCAGATAGAGAGATCTCTCGGTCTGTATCACTTCATAAAGACGGACAATATTGGGATGGTTCAATTCCTTCATGACTTTGATCTCTCTGGTTAACTAAATCGATAAACCTAATTAGAAAACAAAATGCTTTTATTGATTCCATTATTTACTGACCAAACAAACACCAGAATCCATGATAACAATGGAAACTATTTTATTTTATTTTAATGTCGAAATTTTAAAGTAACAAAATAATTGAAAATTTTATAATTTGAATTAAAGGTGAAATATTAATTGCAAAAATATTATTAGAAAACAGAAAAATATGCACCATTCAATAAAGTTTCATGAAAAATTAATTCTGTCTACTAATAAAATATTAAATATTATTAAACGACTCCGAATCGGGAATTAAGTAAATGTTAATAAATAAAAAATCTTATTGAATTATGAAAGTGCAATATTATAAATATAAAAAATTCCTTTAGAAAGGGTTTCACCGTTACCAGACAAAGGAAAACACCTTAAACAATTATAACGTATGGATTTTTGAATCCGCACAAACGAACACACTTCTATATAAGAATAAAGAATGCAATTAGCCAATTATTTTCAGTATCGTTATTATTGACAAAAGTAACAGATTTCATCACAAAATTTATTGGCCAGACCTTACTTCAGGACATTATGCCAAAGATAGTTTATCAGAAATGGAGCGTTTAAAATTTTCATACGTTCCTAAAGAAGAAACTCCACCAAATATTCCTCATATGCGCCCAATCGAAAATTTTTGATCGAACTTGAAACGAAAAGTATATGCCAATAATTATCGACCTAAAACAATTCAATGCTTTCAGAGAAGGATCAGGTCTGTGCTCAGAAAGAGAGAAACATTTATTTTTGGACAAGCCATAAAGAAAGTATCTAAAGGTTCTAGGAAAGCTCATTGATATAGAGTTAACTCTTATAGATTGAAATTTAAGTTTTAGTTATGTTATAATACTTACAATTTGTTAGAATATAGTTCTTCGTTTTTTCATTTTGTTATTGGAACTTTTTAATTCAAAAATACATACGTACGTCAATTACTGTCTTATTTTAATAAATAATTTATAATATTTCTGAAGAAGCTCCAATTATTAACTTGCACATTTCTCAAGAACTTTTTGGAAAATAAAATTTTGGCATAACAAACATTATCAATGACAAACAATAACAAAAAAAATCTACAAAATTTTAGGAAACTTTCCAAAAAATAATAATTTTACTAATAAATAAATATTCTTTCCTCTAACAGAGTTCGTTTTTTCATTATATTTTTACATTTTAATTAAAAATATAATTTTTTTCTAGATTTACAGAAAATAATTAATTTTATTCCAAAAATGTTAATAATAATTTATTATTATAATACATCCCAAAAATTGGCATTCAAATTATTATGATCATCTTTTTTGACCAAAATATTTTTAGAGTTTTTTAACCTATAATTTTTTTTTAAAATGGATAAATGTAACCCAATCTCATCAAATTAAAAATACAATCAACCATCTATATTTATTAACTCAAATTTAGATTTCTGTCTTCACATCCATTCATGGAGATATGACTCTAAAACCGGACCATTTACTCATTCATCGTATTTACTTTTATTTTCAGACATCCCCAGATTGATTTGATTCTTTAATTATGCGTGCCGGTTTGAGGATTCACAAATTTTAATTTGTGATTAATTGTCTTATGCATATATATTTTTTGCTTTTAGCCAATTTAGAATAAACTTTCCATTCATCACTCATTATTATTGACTGTTATTGACTAAAATAGTTATTCTGAAGATTGAAAATCAATTTGACAAGACATAAATAGCATAGAATTAATTAAAAATAATATCTTCTTTGCATTGTCATCTAAATGAAATTAAAAATAATCTTTTTGGACATCGTAGAATGAATTCATAATAGTCCAATAAACTACCGTTAATAACATTGTTATTCTGTGGACCTGGACAATTTATTTACTTATCAAAAAATTATATAGGGCTTTAACTTCTTTCTCGTTTTAGTGAACAAAAATTTAGTGTAAGCAATGTTTTAAATTCAGGTTTAATGTTCTCAATCTTAAAATAAATTTATTAGTGCTCCTAATGAAAAAAGAAATTTTTTATATAATAATAAAAAATAAAAGTGGATTATTTTTTTTGATTTAATAAAAATAATGATAATTGTAACAAATTAGTTTTTATAATTATTTTTGTGCGAATAATCCTATTGATTAATTAGTAACAATAAAATGTTTATAAAATGAGTCCATGTTCAATCTTTATATAGATTTGTTTCCATCTTTAGCAGTGCGGCATAATTATGGTAACATATTTTATGATCATCCATTATGATAGAATGACTCAATCAAAAATCAATCTATTTTTATATTTTTAAAAATAATATAAATAAATAAAATTCAAGTGGATCTTAAAATCCTACAGTAGCAGACTAGAGATCAATTTCATATTTTTAAAAAAATATGAAAGTTAAAATAATAATTGAAAAACAATATCAACTACCCCTCTTTAATGTCATAATAATCATAAAAGTGATTAATTTAAACAATTTTTGAAAATATAAAAATAATTAATAAAATTTAAACAATTATACATTCATTATTATTTAAAATTTGCAAATTAGACAATATAAGAAAAATAAAAATTGAAAAAATCCGCTCTTTTTTTAAGTCATCTAAAGAAATATTTTCCATTTGCGATTCCATATATATCTCACATTTTGATTTGAAGTTTGAATGAAATATCAAAATGAAACTAAGAGCTTAAATTATTCAGTTGGTTAATTGATAAAATTCGTGCCAAAATTTCTACAAAGAACAAAAAACAAAGTAAATGATGTAACTTAAGACCGGTCCGGAACGCCGACCAAGATTATATCATAGACAAATATGGTATTCTGATTATTCAGAAAACTTAGGTCTCCTGGTTCCTTTACAGTGATGGTTAACTGTGATTTCGTGTCCAGAACAATTTGAGCTTATAATATTAAATCATAGAACAAATCAATTGAGTATTGTAATTTTCACATTGAATACTCTAATTCATTTATATTCCTTTAAGTATTTCCTTTAGTTATTCCACCATATCATCAATTATTCTACTTATTATTATTAAAAAAAAAATAATTTTTTTAATAAGACTTACAAATAAAAAATTACTTAACACTAGACCTACCAAGACCGGTCAAATGACCGCTTCTGTAATTTAATCCTAAATTCATATAAAATTTTTTTTGCGACGGTCTGTAAGTTTATGTACGTACTCTCCTAAGATGCCGGCAAAATCATTTATTGAATAATCTTATCATATACCATTCATCCTTTTTTATTTTTATAATTGAGAAAATTGAAAAAAATTCTATTTTATATTACCTTAATCAATAAATTAAAAAAAAAGTTTAATATTCAAAACCAATTTATTTCCGTGTGAAACCAACAATACTATTTTTAAAATGTTTAATAATAATAATAATAATAATAATAATAATAATAATCATCATCATCATAAGAATAACTGAAAAATCTATCATCGAAGATTATATTACAAATAAAGAAATTTATCGAGATACTACAAAAAATTTTGAAAAAAAAACATATCCATTATATATCTAATAAAAAAAATAAAATTTATAAAATCAATAAATACTCTCTGTTTTTTCCTGGAAATGATTTTTATCTTTCCCAATCTTTCTGGAAATGAAAATAAAACATTTATCCATTATTAATCTTCAATCATTTAATCTTTTGAAAAACTTCTGTGCATTTTACGACTTCTGTGAATTTTTTTATAATTTTACAGAATAATAGATTAAAAATGAATTGAAAAAAAGTTCATTGGCTTTCCTTATTAGATTAATATTGAACAGAGCCAAATTTGTAAACTTAATTAAACAGTAAATAAAATCAAATGACAATAACCAAAGTAGACGTGATGATGTAAGTCGATGTAATAATACATAATGCATTACGTAAAAAGAATAATGTCTGAGTGAGAATACCTTTAAAGAGAACATAAGGAGAACACGTCAATGAAAGAACCCGTCAAAAATAAAGTTAGCTGAAAATATGATCAACTGGAAATAGTTAGTTATATTATTTTAATTAATGTTTTGATCAAGAAAATTAAGATCAGCTGCACACATTAAATCAAAGTTCATTATGAATAATAATTGATCTTATATTTATATTTTGTCTACCAATCAATTTATTAATTTATATTTTTCATTTTCAAATAAAGAAAAATCAATCAAAAACACTGATAAAAAATATGCCAATTTTTCTAAAAGTAGCATATCTCAATAGTTTCGTTTTTCTATAATGCCTAAAATACTTCAGATATTTGGTAATCGTGGGAAAATTTTAATCTCACACAAAAACTAGGCAACTAATGTTCAGGAAAACTAAGAAATAATAATAATAATTTATAAAAGTAATTTATAGTGATAATAATATAAATAAATAAATAAATAATTAATAATAATAAATAATAATAATAAACAGTAAAGTACCCTGCTTTACACACAACTCTAATAATTAAAAAACAATTGATTAATAATTTTCCTAAACTTTATATTTTTCCAATAATTATGAAAAATAATAAAAATTGGAACATTTGTGTCAGTTCAATTTTGTGGGAAGCGTCTGAATTAAAACAAAAGCCCATTATTATTAATTAATAATGGATTCATTGTTGCTGATATTAATGAAAAGGTTAATTACATATAATTTTGGTAATAGCTAATGATAAAGCAAATCTTAGGATTAAATGAAGTCAGTTTAACAAAGGCTGGCCAAATGAAATAGATAACATCTTATTAAATACCAACCCATCACCATTGATATATTCAGTAAGAAAGAATTATAATTCATTGTATATCATAAAAATCCAAAAAGGAAAGATCAAATGTTTGAGATAACCGAGAATAATGAATTAAAGTATAAGAATGCACATGTCTACGTAAAAAACAATACCAGGTTAATATAAGCCATCAGATTGTGCAATCTAACCTAACTTTAGAACTGAGAGACGCATTATAGTATATTATATATTTAATCTATAGATAAATATCAATGAATCAATAAAGATAAAAGGACAATTAAAATTATCAAATAGAACTGGAAAATAAAAATAATATAAAAATATTTTGTATCGAACAGTTATTTTAATATTTTATTAAAACACTAACTAGAAAAGGTAAGGTTATTATTCGATCACTAACAATTTTTAAAAAAAATTCTTTTATGTCAATCCCTGATTTTCTATCGCTTTAGGAGCTGACTTTAGTATGGACCATGACCTAATTAGAACATTATTCACACTGCTCGAAGCCCGGGATACGTTGTTTCAGAAATGGTATTTTTATTTTAATTGAGGAGTGATTCAGATTAAAAATCTGTTCCGTCGGTTGTCTTGTGTTAAGTATGTGGGAAATAGATATAAAGCTTATCTTTTAAATTCGGTATTTTTCAAAAAAGTTAAAACAGATTTGTGAAATGTTTAATTTCTTAGCGATTTGGTAACTGCTCATATTTTGAATTAGTTCTATTACTGTAAAAATTTTATGAATATTTTCAATTACTGGTCAGCCAGAGAGTGATGCGTCTTTGATATAAATTATTCTGGATTGAAAACGATTAAGCTAATATTTGCGCTACTTTCCTTGATACCGAAATATATAAACGTAGCAAAATTTTCTTAAAGCTTGCGCAGCATTCTGGACCTTATTGTAATAACAATTAAAAAGAAAAATTAATTTTAAAGACAGTACCCACTTTGCAAAAAATTTATACTTAACAGTAATAAAAAAATGAACAAAAAATTTATACTTAATAGTAATAGAAAATGAACAAAAAATTTTTATATTTTAAAATAAAAGTTTAAAATTTAATGAAATATAATATTATTTTTCAATTTTATTAATTAAACAAAAAAATCATTTTCCTGCACCCAACATTAATAAAAAGTAGTAATAATTCAAATTTATATTTATAAATCATCAATATTGGAAATCAATAAAAAAATATATTAATGAATAAATCCATACCTTTTGCAAAGCCGACGAATTGAGTTTTGTTTTATCAATTATTTTCACGGCAACCTATTGTCAACGGTGAAATCAAAAATTGTAATTTATTAACACTCATGCTTTCATTACCTCTTTCCCGGTGACGAGATGCTGTGCAAGCTTGACTTTAGCAAAATTGCCTTTTCCAATTTCCCTAATCAGTTTGTATTTTCCAAATGCCTGGCCATTTCTTTCTGACGTTCCTGCATTGATTCGATTGGACAATGACCCTCTGCTTCCAGAGGCTGAGGTCCCATTTTGATAGATTCTAGGACCATTGATGGGTTGTGTATTGAAATGAGACTGTTGGACCGATTGACCATTGTATATTCGAATGGACGGATTATTTGTTAATGAAGAGTTATATTGATTACGATTTGTAGCATTGTTGCTGATAGATGGAGAATAACTTGTCGTTGGATGAGATGGCCTATATGTGACTTTATGATTCAAATCAGTCGGTTTTGGTTGAACGTACATTTTGTTACGAGTAACCTGGCAATATTTTCATTTAGTTTTTCATTTAAAATTCATTTAAATCAAAATTTAAGGTTACAATAAAAATGTACGTCATATTTCTTGCTTTCTTCTTTCATACCATATGATGTTATGGTAGCATTCATTGATATTGAATATTTATCCAATTATAAATTTCAAATTGAATCAGTATGTTCTGAAAGAAAAAATATATCAATATCATTTGTAAAGTGTAACTTGTTTTTTAAGTTTTAATTTACACTTTAAGGAAATATTCAAAATTTTGGTTATTATTATTATCTTAAATTAATTAAATCGAATTAAATAAACAACCCAGCTTTATAATTATAATGTGAAAATTGATTACATATACTCAATAATTTTCATTTTTACTTTTTCTTTTAAGATAAGATTCAAGTATAAGTTCTTTATTTCACTTATTGAAAATTTAAATATAAAATTTAAAGAAGAAACTTAATTTTCTTGGATAACAAGGCTGACTTAAAAGGTATACCCTATAATCATTATTATAATGTTCATAATGAACTTAAAGATTATGAGGTCTATGTATAAATTTTAGTTTTTTTTCTAAACTCAAACTTTATATTTTCAAACCTCAATTATAATTGAATCATCGACGTATTCTCCATTGCTGACTGTGATCTGGGGGCTGGTGGATTCCGTCAAGAAAATAGTTTGTTAGTTTGAAGTAATAAAGTTATCTAATACATGTCGAAAGTTCTATCCAGTCAAGGAACATTTATTTGACAAGAACAAATGATTATCTGAAGAAGCCAAGTCTGGCGAATAAATCACGAGGAAGAACATCCAAGTATAACTTAAAGATAATTTACTGCGTTTGAACAGCAAAGTTAGGTCGTGCATTGTCATGCAGTAAAATAACTTAAGAGAGAGTAAGAGCTGCATGTCCACTAAAGGGTCTTTTTACAAATTTCTTTACTCAAACGATACAGTTGATCATATTAGCGTTGTGCATTAATTATTTGACTCTGTTTTAGCATCTTATAATAAAGTATATCTTTAAAATCCCACACTCACATAGAAGATGTTTTTCCCCATACACATTCTTCAAGGTTAATTGTATTATTCATAGTACTCTTAGTCATAAACGGTTCAGATACTCGCGAAATTGCTTTCCATATAAAAAAATAGAATGAAACCTTAATTTTCGTTTTGGTTTATCACCAGTATTAATTTCGTCATGATCAAAAACATTGTAGTACTGACTAGCTTAAATTTCACTTGAATCAGCCAGACAAAATGTCTCATCGTCAATTACAAAGAATTTCCCGAAACCAGAAGGATCAAAATTTTGTAGTCTTGTATGTACTGTGCTTCCACTCATCTGGAGCTTGGGAACACAAGGATAGTCCACCATGGATTGTGAATTTCATTTTCCAATATATAAGAGTAAGCAAATTTTTTAGTTGTAAATTTTTTCACACTTCAAAATTTTTTGTAACGAATGTTATAGGACAAATATATATTATTTAATGTTATTGGGATTTTTTTGAATGGTTTCCTACATTTAATTTTCCAACATTTTCAATCACAATTTTCCTCACAATTTCATGAATAGGTCGATAAATTGAGCGTTGTTTCTTTTTCTGAAAAAATAATGTTATTTTCCCAATTTTTCTAAATCAGTATTAGAATGAAATCTGAAAACTTTCTTTGACAGTTCCATTAGGTCAAACAAAACTAAACAATAGAGCAAAATTGTATTTGATCAGGAATCATTTTACAATATCTTGAAATGGTATATTTGACGACGATTTATTTATATGTCAACGATTATTTCCGACACATTGGGTCATTGAGTTTTTTTTTAAATTTATATTTATTCTACTTGTTTTTCATCTAATTTTTAACGTTTAAATGTTTTTGATTATTGATTTTTTTCTTTACACAACTTTATTAGTTCCAGACTAGTGTGGGATAACCATCTGGATATCCCATGGAGGTTTTCCAATCTTCTGTAGAAAAAGAAAGCAACTTCTCATATCATAATATGAAATGAATTATTATAAATACATGTAAACATCTAATTAACGAATACAAAGTTAGTTGTATTTTACAATTTGGAGACTTCAACAGGAAAAAATGTGCCGAAAACAAAGATTAAGTCAGTAAAACAAAAAGAACAGAATGATGATTTTATATTTCCAGGTGAATGATTACTAAGTAACATTTAAATCTTAAATTGTACATTAAAATTAAAATACAACCAAAGTGTTATCATTTTTAATAATTTACTACTAACAAATTTTAAAAACATTCTATGAAAGACTTGACATAACAATATTAGACACCCCATAGGAAACAGGAAGACAATCACTTATTAAGTGATACTTATATTAAAACTTAGTTTGTTATGGACCAAAGATCATTGGTGTCGTTGATATCAACAAAATTTTAAAATAAATTTCCTTGGAGCTGAGAAGCTTATCAAAAATACATCAAATTTTAAGAGCTCTAAGTGATTATTCAATCAAACATTGTCATAACATCTAAGAAAGATAATTATCAATAAAATACCTAATAGGGACAACTAGCACAAAATATTGTCAATTTAATCAAAGAATCATTAACAATCAGAATTTATCCAACTCTCATCGAAGCTCACGCAGTTTTTTTGGACGATTTGGTTAGTGAGAAAATTTTTATACACAAAATTCTCAAATGGTACAAAGGATTTCATTCAGAAAAAACCAACCTTAAAAATTAAAGCTTTTAAGCTCTACGATAGATTTATCGAATTAAGAATAAAAATTTGGTCGCAATTAGCAAAAATCAAGATTGATTCTCATATTTTTATGATACCCTTGATTGAGGCGATGGCTTTATTGCACGTTTAAATAGTTAATTACCAAATATGATCAAGTCCATCGATATTTTATGTTTTTTTGTTTAAAATTAAAATGAAAGCTTTTTAAATTTAAATAGAATTCTTTTAAGTTTTAATATTTCATATAAAGTAAATTTGTATTTGGTAAGTAATTTCGTATTCTTATTCTTTGTGATTAAAAAAATGATATTAACGAGATTAAATAAGATATTACCATTTCTCTGTCTTTAAGAACAAGGCAACTAGGTTCTCAGAAAAGTTCCTGATCTAGTCAAGAAAGAGCAATAAAATCAACCAAAAGCATTTATTTTAATCAACATAAAACCCTTGTAGATCAATACAACGATAACAGTGATTTTCAAATTTTTTATAGCCCTCTAAAAAAATATGTTGACGAAAATCCTCCAAAATACTGTTCTGTTTCATGTTTCACTTCTTCATTTGAATTAAATCTCTCGCAGGAAAGAAATCTTTTGAAATTTATAAATAAATTGAGGCCACTAAGTGCCAAATCCAGAGAATATGGAGGTTGAGATATCAATCCAAAACATAATTTGTTTATTTTGTTAGAGCAATAAGTGAACTGACAGCCGACAGGAACTGAGTCGGCGTGATAAGCACTCCATATGAAATCAAAACAACTCTAAGATCGGATTTAATTGATCGGTCAAAGATTAAAAAGGAAATAGACATCATAGACTTAAAAATCCTATATGACGAGTGTGAGAACTTCTCTATGAATGGTAGAGATAACCAAAAGAAATACGAAGCACTTGCCAAAGAGCTATGATTAAAAGTCTGATCTAATTTATACTTCCCTTGAAAATAAATTCATAAATCTAACAAGGTAATTTAATTTTAACTTGCTATAAAATTTATTTAATGTTGTAAAAAATGGAAATTTTTAATGAAATTTATAAATACTGTAAAATCCCGAGTATAAGCTGCAGCTAATACGTACATAAAGGCAACATTTTTGAATTGCAGCTAATATGA
>JBBMKC010206621.1:0-13469 GCA_037834085.1 Bipalium vagum
CGAGCTCAATAGTTAAGCCCATAGCAACCTTAGTTAAGGTCAGATACGCTAGGGGGCAGGTTTGCGCCAACAAAATATAAAATATAAAATAACATAACATGGTCATTATTATAAAAGACAGTAAGTCTAACAAGGCTTTTTCATGCACAATAAAATAAAATCAAATTGTAATTCAAATGTTTAGCAATTGTCAATGATGAGCTTTGGAGAATCAGCCTCCATAAGCTCTTGCTCTTTTTCTTTAAAATTGTTGTTGATTGGTGCTGGGACCTCCTTTTCTATGGATCCCAACAAAATGCTCAATAAAAAACAAATGAGATATTTTTGTTAAGAAAGATTTGTTTGTATATCTAGTGTACGAAGCAAATTTACTGAAAATTCGTTTGCTGTTTCAAAGGAGGATTTGTTTGTGGACGAAGATAATTTTACTATTCCAGGGAAGTTTTTTTTATCAAAAGAAGATTTATACGAAGATTTTTTTTCAAAAGGAGATTCAATGATCAACGAAGATATTCCAGTGAGATCTTGTTTACCTATTTATGCCACGAATGATGCCACAATGATTTGAAAAGAACCTATAGAACGACCCGGGGACCCCTTATCGTCCCTATTAAGATTGTATGGATTCCACTTTATTATTATTTTTGTGACTTTTGATTATTCTTCCTCATAAATCGTTTTACTTTTTCTAAAATTCTAATAACTTATTTCATTATTACATTTATTCATTTGTGATCTTTTGATTTTAAGGAAATTGATTTGTTGTTATATTTTCATTGATATTTGATCAATGGATTAGTGATTTTTAGGCACTTGATTATTTGAAAGATTTGAATTTTTGCGTGCTTTATCTTGGGAGAATCAATAAAGTTTTATTGTGTTTTTTGATTCAATTAGAGTGCGGATAAAGTTTTATTGTGGGGTTTTGCTTACAAATCGATTTTTAATTTGTGCAGCTACAACATTAAAAAGAACATAACATTGTGTAGTGAGGAGTTATTAATTTACGAGCGAAATTTGCTTGTTAAGGTATAATAGTAACAGTATACAAAATCTAAACTCTACTTTTATTATTAATTTTATTCTAATTACTGAAGTAACAGCAGCAGAGTCAAAAAGAAAGAAAATATAATGTTGTATTGCATGGGTTAAAACTTCTATTTTGGCACTTTGGTCATTATACCTCTTACTCTCATATGCTCAATCAACATTTCAATTCAAATTTTCAATTTTTTTTAAAGAAAAATCAATTCAATTCTAAGAAAAAGCATTTGAATTTCATCTTTTACATTTAATATATTGTATTGATTATTGTGTAATTTTATTACATTTTAATGATGAAAAATTGGTTTTATTTTTTATTTATGTGATCAAATTTCATTTTATAATTTCAATTTTGTTAACAAAAGTTAAAATAATAGTAAATATTAAATAAAAAAATATTATTTCAGTTTAATATCAAATAAAACTGATGAAATGAAACATTACAATGATAAAGGTCTTCCGGAGAAGCAGCTGTAGAGGTCTAAAATAGAAAGATAAAAGTGTAAAATAATAATTTTACTATATTGAATCAGGAAGGTTTTTGGAACCTAAACTAAATAGTACATTAATGGGATCTTATGGCCCATAAAATAAAGAAAAATAAAAAAATTTAAATTTACAATTAGATTAGCCAATTTAAACAATTGGTATCCACATGTTGTTTTTAACCAAAAATGATATAAAATTAAAAAAAATTAATAATAATATTAAGAAATATAATATATATATATACAAAAATGATGTCATCAATGTTGAAAAAAATAGCGTAATACATAGCGTATATAATTATAGAAATGACGTTTATAATAATGATAATTATAAGTATGTCATTTAGAATAAATAGGTTTAGAAAATAATATAAATATGTAGCTGAAAATCATAATTTTGCCTTTGAAAAAACGTAGGACTAGTTTATAATAACTAATATTAAAGTTTGAAGAAAATTTTTAGTTTATTAAAACTAAAGCAAAAAAATCTAGTTTATCACAACTCTCATCAAGATAATAAATTTTTAGTAAATTATCATATTCACAAGTTTAATTAATTTAATTGAGCGGAACATGAATTTAATTTCTCGTTTCTTCTTTTATTTAATAACTATCAGATTATTCTTTTTGTTTTAGTTTCTACCATTCACGGTTTGATAAATTAGTTATCAGATTCGCTATTTTTATCTTCAGGGTTTTTGCATTTTTCCTTGTAATTAAAAAGAAAAATTATCAATTCGATCACAAATGTTTTATTTATAACATTTCAAATTGTCATTAAATAAATAAATTTTTTGAAATTTCATTTTTATTGTTATTTCTATTCTACCAAAACTTCAAATTTGTGATTGGTACACCACCTTCACAAACTCAACACCTAAAGAGGTGTCAGATCAAGTAATACAAGACTACTCGTTTTCAAGACTCATTAAAAATTAATCACAAAATTTTTCAAAATTAATTATTATCACTATTATTATTATTAATTTTATTATTATCATCAATCTCACAATTCCACCTTTTGTGCCTTTGGCAAACCCAACATTTGATTTTAGCTCAGTGTATTAATGATTCATTTTATTGTTACTGACAGTTTGACCGCTCCCAAGGAGTGTTGTTTTAAAGAGGTTTAACTGTATTTGATATTTTCTTAAACTTTGTTTCCAGAGGTTTTACAATTTAGAAATTTTACGTTTTTTCTCCTTTCTGGACTTTGTCGCTGTTTAAAAAGTGTACTTTCTGGTTCAAAGTTGAATATTATTCTCTTATACTTTTATTTTTTAGTATTTTGTTTCTCATTACTAATGCTACTTTAGTTCCGAATGTTAGATTTGTCTTTATCTTTATGTGGTCTTCTTTGATTTAAAAAATTCATTTTTACTGCTTTTCTTAATTACGGTTTTAAGTCTGCAAAAATGTTTTCTACCACTGCTTATTCCAGCCGATTGACTTTCTCTTCTATTCGTTTGATTTCATTTCCCTAAGTGGCTTCATGATCATTACCTACTTGTGCTCTTGTTACAATGTTTTACATTGGCACTGTCTCTTCACTCTTAACATTAACGGATGTAAAAAAATTTTAAATAACCCGAAAAATGTTGTCATACTTTCTTTCGAAAGCAATTTGAGACACCACTATTCTTTGAGGTTCAGTACAACTCGAAAATACTGTGCAGATCGTGCCTCCATTTGTCATTGTAATTTTTCTCCTTTAAGATTCCCTGGATAGTTTAATGAGTTCGCTCGTGCTTCAGTTTTTCTTGACTTACTGTTAGTCGCAGTGTCGACCAAACACAAAATCTTATTTTTACTATAAAATTTAACCAACTTTTCAGACTTATTTCAATTATATTAAAAACATTGGAAACGGAAATTGTCAGATTGAAAAACATCTAGAAACAAATTTTGGAGAAAATATGATCGAAAAATAAGGAAAATTATTGATTTTTGAAAAAATAGTTTAGACTTAGAATTAAAAAAAACATCAGATAGAATTTCAGAGAAATTTTTTAATGAGTCACAGACACAGGTATAGCTACCTAGCCATTTTTGGACAAAGGACACAACCAAAGCTTTGAGATATTTTGGGTTAACGATACTGAGTAACAAGACTTTGAAAAAGCACACAGTAATCAAATCCGACATATCCAATTACTGAAATCTTAAGACAACTCAACGCATATCGACAACACAAGGAACCCTCGAACGACCAACAGAACCAGTCTGTACTCAACGAAATCAATACAATTGATTCGAACTTCATAATTTAAATCATTTTAATAATTACATGAAAAATCCAAAGTTTTACAGAATTACGATTCAATGGAGATTCGGTACCTCATTACAGTTAAGAAATCGAATCAGTGAAAAAATGTAGATTAACAATACCTGAAAGCTTCGATCATATCTCTAAATAATATTTTCATTCAATGATCTCTGATGTTTTAAAAACCCTTCAGAACTACGAAACAATTAACCTTCCATAAAAGGCTACAAAGAACTGCTCGATTAATGAAAACTCGAAATTAAGAGAAAACGAAAATTATCAAAAATAACCGAAGAGAATTTCAGAAATTTTGGTTTTTACGAGAATTAGCACTAAGTCAATATTACCTAGAACAATGTACAAAAAAGTAAAAATATTTTTTTGTTTCACCGTAAAATAAATACACAATGGTAACCAAAGGAGAAGGACAGGAACGGAAATTATCTTCAAAGCCTAGAGTACCAAAAATAATACTCCACATTTTCAATAAAAGTATCCATAATTGTTTCAAAGATTCTTTGACAAAGAGAAAAAATTTTTCGTATTTGAAAAACAGAAAATAATTAAAATGACTGTATTACAAATGAATAAAAAAATTAGCTAATAAAAAGGACGAAAACAAGAAAACTATTCACAAGTGTTTCGTCTATCAAAAGACAAATATATAAACGGGCAAAATAATACACAGCGCAAGAGTTCATCAACGCATACCATAAAATAAAATAACACAGACATTTATTTACAGATAAAAACTGAAATCTGGAGTGCACGTCGATCGACCTTTGATGTTAAATAAATCAAAAATGCGTAAAACCACACAGAAGACAATCGCCGGAAGAAATTTAACAAATTTCTAATACTGGTATGATAACATAAATAATTTACAAAAACGTCAATAAATCTCATTGGTTTTTCAGAAGGTTCCACAAAGGTGGAACTGGACGAAAGAATGATTTTTTCAAAAGGTTAAATAACCAAGTCAGACCAAATGTGCCAGACGCGGATCTCTGGAGCAGCATCGAGATAAGGTGATGTCATTTTCAGTAACTCTGGCACGCAACGGAGCGTCAAGTGCTATTATTCGCCATTTAATTTTCATTGAACCATTGATGTTTTCGAACGGGTTTGAATTATTGTTGATCCAATTCAATTGATTATTTTCATTTTTGATCAATTCAAAGTCGCCATACTTGAATTCAGACAAATTTCTTTTATCAAACTCCGATTGTTGGTTTTTTACAACATTTTCAAAGCTGTTTACGGAGTTTAAGTCATCATTTGAAGATTCAACGGATTTGTCAAGGAAGTGGTGATCGTTTGGGTCATACGTGTTGTGTTGGGGAACATCAGTTTGCAGATTATCTCCAATTGTGTGAGCGTAATCGAAAACTTCACATTTCTCTTCAATTTGATTACATAGATATCTTGATTCAGGTATGTAAATCGGTTTATTATCATTTTCAAAATTAATTGGATCTAAATAACTGAGATCTCTTTCTCTTTGATGTTCCATTGAACGAATAATTTGCTCATTCCTTGAATTGAGATAATAAATGTCGCAGTCATCTGGGCCATCACCTAGTAGCGATCTTTTTCTGGATGGCTCACAAATATTCCACATGGGATCATAGGCATCATCCATCGACTTTAATCTTTTCCCTTGACGATTTGGCCAGTTTCGATGTAAATGGTGAATTTTCGGTTCACTGTTTGTAATATGATGATTGGGTCTGAATTGTTTACCAATCTGACTTTTTAAAATATGCATATTTGTAAAACGATATGGAGAACTTGTAGGATATTCATTGTATTTAGTCTCGACAATGTTATGTATAAAATTTACGTCTTTTCTGTGTATATTTTCAGTTTTCTTCATATATCTTTCTAGAGATCCTGATTTAGATTTGTAAATATTACATGTTAATTGTCGATTTAGGTCTAATTTTACTCCTGTTTCTAAATCATTGACTAAATTGTCTGATATATTAAATAGATTGTATCTTTCATTACAATATCTTTCGTCATTATAATTATAGTTATTGCATGCGACATAATAATTACCATAATCCATAATGTTTAACTTCTAACATGAATTTTAGATTTAGGAGATTTAAACAAACAAAATCCAATCCCATTTTTGTTAGGAATTTTCATTTTTATATAATCATTGCCAAAAAAATTTATATAAACAAAATATTTTAGCCTAAATATTTTAATTAAGCAACAATAAAAAAGAATGTGATTAAAATATTTTTTTCAATTCTTATATTTAGCCTTCATGACATTTTGATTACATTAATTAATGAAAAGATAATGGTTTAATTTAGATTTTCATTTATCATAAACATTGTCATGGTAATGTTTATTTTAATAAAAAATTGCAGTTTGATATTATAAAAAATGATAAAATGCAACAAATTAAAAGATTAAAAATTTTATTTCTTAAATATTAGTTATTAAATTATAGTTAAATTATAGTTTTTCAATTTGGATTACGTTTGGATAAATTTAGTTCAGTATATTGGAGTAGAACAGAACAAAAAGTCTTGGTTTAAATTTTCTTTTAATAAAGAGATAGAAAATACATCATTTAAATTACTCCTTAATTAAAACTGACTGCAAATTTCTCAAATAACATGAATTTTTCTAAATTTATATATTTTAAATAATTATGTGTGAATTCAGCGTTATTTTCAACAGGAAACATTGAAGTTAAGCTCGATTTTATAAATAACAAACCCACTTCCAATTGCTTCATAATCTTTCATTTTAGTTTTTAAATAATTATAAATGCCGTTTAAGTTACTTATTATATCTTCATGTTTACTTAACAGTTTATATTAGGTTGTCCAGTATATTAACAGTTTTTGGAAAATTTTCAATGCTGTAATCTCTAAAAATTTAATATTGTTAATTGTGTCTGCTTTGGTTCAATTTTTTTCTAAATTCTTAATATGTAATTTACTACTTAAATGTCGTGTTTAATATCTTTGATGAGTAGTTTTTTTCAAGTCCAAAATATAGATCTTAAGACATTTTTTATTTTAGCGTTATTTTTTAAATATAAATAACTTTTATGTATTTTGTATTTGTTTTATTTTTTCCATATTGCTGTCAAATTGAAAACAGAAAAAGCAGATAATGATGGTTACGAAGTGTAACATATTTGTTGTCCTGGTAAACAAATGAATTAATTCTGGTGAAAAGGCCTTTAATATAGAAATAAAACATGGTGTATTTTTAACTAAACATAAGGCCATTGACATATTTTCTATGAATGTTTTCAAAATCAATTCTTCAAAAATATAACAATCAGTGGTCAACGAAGCTTCTGAAAACAGTAATAGTGAAGAAAATAGTGAAAATGTAGATGAAATTATTGAGAAACCAATGATGCTTTTAGATGTCTTTAATTATATTATTAAAATACTTGTATAATGATAACGTTAAAAATAATAACCTTTATATTATTTAAAAAATAATTATTATTAATATTAATATTATTTTCTAACATTCTGGTGACTAGGAAAATAGAATATTTGTGTTTTTCAATAAAGTTTTTTTCTGACTTGTCTATCAATCACAAACTGAACTAATTCTTTCTGACATTTATTAATAATAATTATTATGATTTGCAATTATTATTATTGTTAATGAGAGATTTATTACTTTTACCAAAATATTCTCTCTTCAACTTAAAAAATTCACGGCAATACCTCTTTATCGACCTTATTTCTAATTAAAAATCCAATTAAAAAACCCATAAAATCAATATGAACAACTTTGTAGGAATTATTGCACATTTCCTTGAATAACCCCCCTCAGAGCAATATTTTTGACATAATTTCTAAAGAATCTTTAGAGTTGAACTCTTAGTAACATTGGTTCCAGTCAATGAAAAAAGTTAACAAACAAATATATCTCTTAATAGGACTAATTTGCATTTCCATTGTCCTTACCGCATTCACATTTGGAATGGTATACCACGATGAACTGTATAAGATAGAATTGAATCATAAGAAATTTTCAAAATTCCTTTTCACTTCGAAGCAAAAAGAAAGGAAAGAATTAGACCTTGACATGAGCGTTACCAGAATCATTCACCAGTCATGGAAAAGTCTAGATGTTCTGCCAGTCTTTGAGAAATATTGTAAGACATGGACGCAGTTCTGTTACCCACATTGGAATTACATGTTCTGGACAGATGAAGACAATCTCAACCTGATCCGTAACCATTATCCTTGGTTTCTCAAGAAGTACAATGAGCTGCCGGCGAATATTTACCGAGCCGATGTCAGTCGGTATTTTTACCTGTTCCACTATGGAGGCATTTATACCGATATGGACAATGAATGTCTAAAGCCTTTTGAATTTTTGTTGAGAAATTATTCTCTTGTGTTTGGAGCCATGGTGGGACAATATCAAGGAACAAATTTAAAAGAGGGATATGTCCAAAATTCATTTATGTATTCCAAACCGAGAATGGAGTTCTGGTTAGAGTTAATAATGGATATTTTGAATTTCAATGAAACTTCTGACCCCGAAGGATTCACGGGTCCTATCAAGTTAAGTAAAAAAATTGACGAATATCGAAAACGAAAAAATGGAACTGAAGACCTTATTATTTATCCTCCGAATTACTTTAATCCCTACAGCTGGATCGATGATAAAGACACCGATAAAAGTTGTAAGTCTTATAACAAAATGACAGATACAGATTATCAGAAGTGTCGAAAATCAATGCTGGAAAAGGGGTCATACGTTGTCCAGTACCATGCTCATACATGGAACTGAAATAAAACTTTTCGGGAAATGTCTTGTTGATTGTCTTTGTCTTAACAATATTAATAAAGTTCCTAAATTTTTTTACTAAAAAAGTTAAAAGTTTAAAGTAAAAAATTCAAACTTTGTCACATTTGTGCTCATCAGGTGGTGTCACAACTGTCAGGTAACACTTTCGAAAATAATATTGGTGAATTATGGCAATGGAGATCTATTAAGAAATCCCGATTAATGTTTTGCTACGACAATGGCCTTTAGTGAAGGGTTTGACAAAAAGTCCAAGTAGACTGAAAAAAGGCCTTAATCGGTCCCTGAATATGCTTGTTTTTATTAATACCATTATGTTGTCTCTTAAAAATGTCGTTATTTGTTATTAAAACTTAAATGAAACATATCTTTTATATTTGAAGAGATTCATTACTGCTTTAACATTCTGTATTAGCCCTTACATATAATAGTGAAAAATGTTTTTATATCAATTTGCTTTAATGATCTGTTTTTAGCCCTAATTGTGTAGGAAATATCCAGGAGAAATACATTTACAATTCTTAAATCCTTTTAATAAAACAAATGCAACGCATGAATTTATGGGATCTGGGACGCTTGTTGATAAACGTTTAGATAAACATATGATGAAATAATAAAACAGAATTATAATACAGTATGCTGCCAAATTACTGCGTTTACCTCAATTTTTCATAAAGCTGAGCTTGTAAAACCACAACGAACTGCTTAAGCTTAAATTAAGCCATTATAAATATATTATATATATATTATTAAACATATTATTAATAGTAAGCAATTGTTGGCGCAAACCTACCCCTTAGCGTACCTAACCTTAATAAGATTGTTATGGGCTTAACTATTGAGCTCGCAAATCACCCTTTCAAAAGAAACTCAAAACACACTCTAAAAATTTATTTAATGAGGGTGAGACCCTTGTTTATAAATCGTCAAATAAACAAACAAACTGCAACAGGCAATCACCTCAAACAAACTACAACAATCGGCAGTCGCACTAAAATACCAGACTGCACAGGCAGTCGCAATTAAAAGCATCAAACTGCTCAGGCAGTCCACAATCAACAATCCTTAATTAAAAGCTGTGCCAGGGAAAACCCTGGTCAGCAACATAAAATTACCGAAATAAATCATACCTTTTATCTGGCAATTTTCTGGGTGAAAAATAATGAATTTTCGCTGGCTTATATACCATTTTACTGTTCATTTTAGCGTCTCTGATTGG
The DNA here is from genome assembly GCA_037834085.1 of Bipalium vagum. NCBI lineage: Eukaryota > Metazoa > Platyhelminthes > Tricladida > Geoplanidae > Bipalium > Bipalium vagum. Next base: position 9,827 of record JBBMKC010206621.1, read on the forward strand.
CCAGTTAAGCTGTCAATCATGACGTATCTTCTATATTTAATTATTACTAAAAAAAAATAAATTTTTAAAAATGGAAAATTATATTATTATAAATTTATGCTACTATCTAAAAATCAGTAGCTGATACTATTTAAAATTAATTTTATTAAAAATTTATTAAAATTTGATAATTTTAGGATAACATTCCACTGATTAGAAATCATTAGTTGCTTTTAAATAATATTTAAAATTTATTTTTCAAAATTTATTTAATTAATTTTAAATTAATAATTAATATTTAAAAGGTATAATTTTATATTGGCCAGCGTATTAATTAAACTTTATTTTTCGCCAAAAGTTTATTTACAGAGATTATAAGATAGGAGTCAAACCTGAACACAATTGTATAAAAATTTAAAATGACTTGAAGTCAAAACAAGGCAAAAAAAATTTATTAGTTATTTTTTTAATAATTTGTAATACCACTCTTTGCAGCTATCAGAGCCTTGATAAGATCGGGTATACTATTGATACACGATTTAGGGCTTTCTTTTAATTTCTCTGAATGATTCCAAACTTGATTCAACTTCGACATAAGATCTTCTTTATTTGTTATCAGATAATTTGCAATATCCCGTTTAGTCATCTCTTATAAGTTTTCAATGGGATCCATATACGGAGAATTTCCTGGAAATTGCAAAATTTGAATATTTTTTGTTGTAAGAGCTCTGTAACTGGTCGGACTTTATGACATGGAGCTAAATCATGCATGAAAAATTATTTTTGTCTATCTAAGTACCATGATTCCAGTTGAGATAACAGATGAAAATTCAGAATTTCCTTGTGCTGGTCTTGTTTATATGTTCCCTGGATTGTTTTAAGGAAACCTACGCCTTTACTGGAAATTTATAACCAGACCATAACAGAGGAAGGGTGTTTAACCGTTTCTTTTATGCAATCAGAATGACAATTTTACCATCTGCAGCTCGTACAACAATTCTTCTTCCTGAAAAATCAAAAATACTTGCAAATGAGCTTCATAAAGAATTTAAAAAACCAATTTTTTTTAAAATTAAAAGATGACATTTGGTCATCTGATTTAACTTTTGTCTCAAGTAAAAAAGATTATAAGATTATTGATTTATATATTCGTTTTGCATTTGAAGTTCCTTTAAAAAATAAAATTGAAAAAATTGATAGTAGGTGCATTTGATAAAAAATTTAAAAGATTTTAAAAATTTAAGATCAAGAAAACCGAAAATGGATACTTAATTTTTATAATAATGAAATTGATTCATCTATTGGAATTTATCCTTAACAAAGCTTCTAAAAATCCTGAAAAATTGAAAATGAAAATATTTACAAGTAACCCTTAAACTAAAATTTCACATTGGAGTTAATGTAAGAAATTCTAAATATAAAAATAAATTTGAAAAAGAATATGGAGAGATGAAATATCTGTTATTATTGAAATTTATTTTATATCTCCAATTGTTTATGCAATTATTGATTTAAAAAGAGAAAAAATATTAAGAAGATTTTATGAAAGGAAATATAGAAAAGTAGTTTTTTAAAGAATTGTATTAAATTAAATTTTTATCGGCATATGGAATTAATTTTTATCTAGAATATATATTTTTAAGGTTTTGTTTAAATAATATCTTGCTTAGATATTTTTTGAGCAATATAATTGAAATGAAAAAATTATTAATCATTAATGATACTCATTTTTCACAAAATAATTTTATCCTAAGGAGTAATCAAATAATTTTTATAATTATCTTCATTCTTCAACAATAAAACCTTTAATTTACTTAATTATAAAAATTTAAAAATTACATTAACTTAAAATATATTATCTTAATTTTAAAATTTAGAATAGAAATATGAGTGATTTCCGAAACATTCAATCTTAAATTCAAATGAAATGCTATCAATACAAAAATACTAAAGTTATGTCCTGCTTATATTAATAAAATTTCATGAAATTATTCTTCAAATGAAATGGGAGTGGAAAGTTTTTCTAATACAGAATCACAAGAAAATGAAATTGATTTAGTTGATTTAAATTGTGGAAGAACTTAATCAATAGAAGAATAAATTAAAGAAATCAAAAGAATAATGAATAAAAGCGGCTTAAAAATGACTTAGTTTATTATGGAGCTCTCTGCCCTTCGCCGATTAAGGAATGCTTTATTGAATTGAAAAATAGCAATTAATCTTTAAAATATGGAATTAAGAAGATTCAAACCAATGCAAGACCAGGTAACATTTATCCCAATTAAAAACCTTGGATAACCAGAATTATTTGAAACTGCTTAAAACAAATGAAATTATATATGGAAATAATTACATAAATTTCCTTATCCGATTTTAAAAATTACAATCTCGTGAAACACGACATCTGGAACTCTCAATCCTTTACAGGTCGCTTCGCTTCGTCAATCGGTCAGTCGACGATTTCAAAAACGCCAATTTTGGTGCAGCCTCAAATTCTGGTCCGTTCAACAGAGTTACATTCGACCAAGCTTTCGAATGAGTTAATTGTGGTGACATACAATGTCTTCAGAATTTTTGGTGGTGGAAGACACCATCTGCAATCAACCACATGCAATCCAGACACAAGATCAATATTAAATTTGAATAAAATGAGGAAGGAATCTGACTGAAAATCTTTCAACATCTTGATCCAAGTTATAAGAATGAAGGAATTGTGAAGCCGATTGACGCAAAAGTTGTGTCGAAAAAGCTTCAAAATTTAATCAATCATGCTTGGAATCGCAGTTGGAACACTCAAGCCAGTGCAGGTCGTTTTGCATCGGCAATTGATCAATCAACGTTATCGACTACTCCAATTTTCAACGGTGAAATATCAATCACAGCCTGATATTTCATTCACCGAACTATATCTTGCTCAATTCAGATCAATGCTCGTCATGGCTCAAAATTCCGTGATTGTCGACGATACCGTGAGCAAGAAGATATTCTCATATTCTTATTGATTATATTCCATCAAAAATATTCCAAAACTGCCGGCATGATTCGATCCAAGATTATTTGGCAAAGCAGATTAAAGAAAACTCAAAAGCCAAAGTCTGTGTCCACAGTGAAAGTTAATACGTCAATTCCACAAAACGTGTTGACGTTCAGATTGAATGTACGGAAGGCAAAGTCCTGCACCTTATTGACATCAAATGTCTTTATGATAAAAAGAAAAACATTTTCTGGAATCATGAAAAGAATGATTCACTACAAAAATCTTCTAGACTAGACTATGAAAGCCTTACCAGATTAAACTGTTAGACACGCTCGCAGCCGGCTGCCTTGGATCATGAAAAAGGCGAAATGAAGAAATACTAAAAAGTCTCCGGTTTCCTAAGTGTCAAATAACAAAAATAGGAAAATTCTGTGCTGCTTCACATATAAAATAGAGTGCTACGCAATGGAAATTTCACAGAGATGATGGAAAACCACCAGTGAACTTCTCCGTCTTCCACGAAATTGGAGATAAAAATCTCATTGATGAGATTTTTATGCCTGTCTGATGATGCTGATGAAGATCTAGACCAGGGTTGTCTAAACTTTTATTTTTTGGGCCATATTCGAAAAATTTTAATTCCGTTGGGCCGCAGTTATTTATTAAAACAAAAAAATATATATTAAA
>JBBMKC010206632.1:0-13467 GCA_037834085.1 Bipalium vagum
TATTAATAATAATACTATTATTATTATTATTATTTATACATTATTTATAGTTTTTATTATTTATTTTTCCCCGGGGGTGTCTTGGTAAACCCAACACTTATTTCTCTATCCTACTTTATTATCAGTTGTGATTAATGATGAATGTCGTATGATTTTTTATTTACGGATATAATGTGTTCACTAATATCTAAAGATTAATTATTAAATACCAGTTCTTAATGTCAGTATAAGTAAATTATTTATTGAGCAAATATAAATGAAAGATTTCATATAATGTCTTTAATTGTATTTCTTTCTTCAAACTGCTTATACTTAAATTGTCAACAAAATAACAATTGATTAGGAAAAAAATTGTTTGTTACGGAACATTTGGTAAGGAAAGAACGATTAAAATAATTTAAAAATGATTCCGGTTAGTGCTTCAAACGAATAGAACAAAATAAAATTTTAATCACATCTATTCAAAATTTCAGGAAAATGGAAAGAAAGAAAAAGGTTCTTGTTTTAAAATCATAAATTGCGATTGATGTCTGGTATTAATTATATAATTAATCTGAAGAAAATAGTAATTGCTTAGTTACCCTTTAATTAGATCGTTTTGTCTGAAATACTAAGATTTATAGAAAATATAAGTTTGACTTTATAGTTGTGAATTTCACAGTATTGATTTGTCACATTGTTTTGAAGAGTGGATTTCTTTATTTAAAAGTTAAAAATTGATAATATTTTATACTTGTGGATGTAAAGTTAAAATCTTGAATATATAAATTCACGAACAGTTAATTAATAGGTAAAAAAATTCAATAAGTAAATAAGTAAAGTATATTTAATTTGAATAATAATCAAAAAAATTAATTTAAGAAAAATCAAATGGAATGTTAAATTTTATTTTTGTTATACTTTTATTAATTAATTTATTAGTTATCTAATATTGAATATTTTGACATTTCAGTAAAGATTAAAATAATCAGTTGTTTTATTACTATCTAGATTTTCATCTTTTGATATGAGTACTAATTATAAATTAAGGCAATGTATAGATGGTCATGAAAGTGATGTTAAAAGTTTATGTATGTTACCACAGAATGAAGGATTCTTATCGGCTTCTCGAGATTTGTCTGTTTGTTTATGGAAAGAAGACAAGTAATATATGTGAAGTAATGAAATATTTAACTATTTTTAGTCAGCAATTCAGAAAAGAATGTCAATATTTAAATCATAAAAATTATATATCTGTCGTTTATTATATGAAACCATGTTCAAAATTTACAACTGGAGTTATTTTATCTTCTGGTTACGATAAAGAAATAAAGGGATACCCTTTGCGTACAAATGGTCAGCAGTTTACCTTGTCTGGTCACAAAAATACCGGTAAATTATTTTTTACAAACCTAATTTTTAGGTTGTCATCACTATTTATTTAATCAGTTGAAGAACTATATTATAAATATATTTCTAATTTTCAATTTTGTAATCAATTTCTTTGTTTTTTGAATTTTAGTCACTAAATTAATATAATCTTAAAAGTTTAATATCGAATATTGTTAACTTAATTTGAAGTTAAATATTTAATAAATATATTGGATTTTAATCAGTAATTTAAAAAAAATGATTTAGAGAAATAAATTAATAAATGGGTTCGTTAATGTAATTAGTTAAAATAAATAAATAAATGACGATAAAACTTGATAAAAATAATTTCCAGTTGTCATGTTTGTTTAAGTATTCAAATGACTTTATTAGTTTCATTAATTTTCTTTACTAAACTGATTCTAGATTTTTGATAATTTGGACATAAATTTTATTATTTCCACAATATTTAAATCATCAATTTTTGTGAAATATGTTAAAAAGTTTCCTCATTCATATTTTCAATCTTTCATTTTAATTTATGAATACATTTTCTCATCCAGAAATTATTCTATTTCCCAAAATATATTTTATTTAAGTGTGACTTTTTTAAAAAATTTTTTTGATTGGTGATTTAGCACAACAGAATAAGTTTGACTTTTAATGAAATTGTGATCTTTATGCAGTAAATACAATTTCAAGCATTGGTGACGGTGATATTCTTTCTGGTTCGATGGATTGTACAGTTATTTTATGGGATCTTTCAACCTATACTGTGAAACGGATTTTTGAAGGTTTGAGCTTATGTTCAATTCCTATGATTCATTTTTATTTGTCAAGGCCATAAACATGGAATTTGGTCGTTGATTGTTCTGAATTATGGAACAAGTGATCAGTTTTTAACGGCGTCAGCCGATAAAGAAATCTTTTTGTGGAATAAAAGCGAAAGGTATTCTGCAAAGAAATTTATCGGACACACGGACTGTGTTCGAGGTCTTGTTGAAATGCCTAAAACCAACCAATGGTTGTCTTGTAGTAATGATGCAACAATTCGATTGTGGTGCTTGAAAACCGGTTCTTGTTTAAATGTGTTTAAAGGTCACACTTCATTCATTTACGCGATTTCCAAGCTGTCCGATGAAAGGTTTGCGTCTTGTGGTGAAGAGGGCCTCGTTTACATTTGGAGTGTGATCGATTTTTCTGGTCCTTTGCAACAGATTATTATTGGAGCCCAATCAGTCTGGTGTGTTGTTAGTTTCAATGGTGATCTTGTAATGGGATCAAGTGACGGAATGATTAGAATATTCACGGAAGACAGCTCACTTCAGACTGGGGTTGACTTAAAACGGAAAACTAATAACGAGATCATTGATGAGTCTTTGGTCAAAGAATTACCAGCTGTTGCCATGGAGAATTTGAGCGTTCCTGGTAAATACAATAATCAATTAATGAAGGTCCGGGATGAAGGATGTGACATTTTGTATGAATGGTCGATGGGAAAGGAATTGTGGGTCAGAAAAAGAGTTTTGGAATATAGCTCTTCAGCAATTGCAAATAATGGAAAGGTTATTTCAATAGATGTATAAGTAGTTGTGTTTTAATTGCACACAAGTGCTCTCTTTCAGAAACATGACTATGTTTTTCTTATTGACGTAAAAGAAGGCGAGCCTCCTCTCACTTTGAATTATAATAACGGAGAAGATCCCTGGATGGTGGCAAAGCAATTCATTGACGATAATAATCTCAGTCCTATGTTTCTGGACCAGGTTGCCAATTTTATCATTAACAATTCCAATCAACAGGTTCCAGCATCTTCGCATTCCAATCAATATCTGGATCCGTTCACGGGAAGTAGTCGTTATGTGCCAACAAATGTTGTAGATAATCATTCTGATATGAAATATTTCCCTACCAGAATATATTTTCGATTTGAACAAATAAATGCTACTGGTTTGTTAAGTATGGCCAATTCACTAAATAAATTATCTTTGTCTTATCTCAGTTCATTTTTTGTAGATAAAATGAAGGAACTAAATGTACCAGGTCAAGAAGTTCCCGAAAACATGAAGACTTGTATAGAGAATATTCAGAGCTTGTCATCTGACAAATCAATGACGCTTTTCAAATGGATACTTGAGTTGTTGCCAAATTGTCCAAATAGTAAATTTATGTCTTTTTAATGTTATCTAATCTATTTTACTTTATTTAGTTGAAAAAATTTTAATCAATGAGATAAAACTTAAAATAAAACCATATTTACTTAAATTAGATCTTAATTGATTTTTTATTTTCGAATTATAAAAGTTTTTAGTCGAATTAAATATTAATTTTTTGAAATATCTAAAAATGGTGTGATTTTAAATAATATCAGTGATTAATCAATCATTTTTTAATTTTAATAAATATAACGCAGAAAATGAATGAAACAGTAAGTATCAGGTGCGGTATAATTTAATTGTTTCTCATTTAACGCAAATTACATATTGATAAATAAACAGTGATAAATCAATATGGCTGCTGTCTGCTCGGAAAGTATTTGCAAAAAATTAAGAATAAATTTTTTTTTATTGACAATTACTCATGAAGAAAATCTGAGGTGACATTGCCAAGGATATAGAGAAGTTTTCAGGTTTCCTAGCTACTAAATCCTTAATTTTTGTTGTAGTTGGATATTTTGACTCCATGTATCGATAAAATTTTCAGTATATTCAGAACTCATTTGTAATGAAGAGAGTTTCTGTTTATTTAAATCTAACTTCTTTTTCCTTTTTGACTGCATCTTAACGAGTGTTCCTATCTCACATTTGAAAGATTTGAAAGAATTACTAATATTCAGCAACTGAATCCTAAAATTATTTTTTTCCGGAAAAATTTCAGTGGAATTTCTCTCACCTGAATGGTGATTTTAATTAAGTCTGAATCGTGTAATATCAATATCATTCGACTTCGTGCAACTAACATAGTAATTTTCATTTGGAGTTTCGACAATCGTACCGTTTCTCGCAGCTCTATTTCTAAGAGCAATGTGGATTTCAAAGTTTACACATAATGTTATAAACATACTTCTTTCCTGAAAGTAATAAATCGATGTTTAAGGATCTCAAACAAATTATAAAATTCATATATTTATAAAACATGTTTTTTAACGAAGCTGGACGTATAATATAATTTCAATGATCTCTGAAAAATGTTTGTATAAACCTTAAATGTGTGACATGAAAAGTTTTTTATACTACAGAAGTTTTTGTGATTTAAAGTTTTATTTATGTACTATTTTATGTATTTTATTAAGTAATATGGAATCAAATTAAAGATATAAAAAAGCAGATTGTTAAATAAATCGCGAGATCGTCTGATTGCGAAATTTCTGAATTGATTGGTTTTCCATTTAGATAATTTGTATCCATTGATTGATATTTTACGAATGCTTGTCCGAGACTCGAAGTGCAACTCGATTTGTTTTAACAACAGTGAATTCATGGAAAAATTGTTGCAACGAACACTTGAGTGCATCCCCACAGAATACGTAAAGGGCAACACTTTAACAGTGATAAAGCTGATGGTCAATGCATTTGTCCACTTGCCCGGAGAAACTCTCATGAATTCCTTGAATAAACGTATCATCAACGTTCTCAGTGATGTGCTGTTGTGCAATACCGATAAACATGTTCTGGTGAGTTTTTCTATCATTACGAAGAAGTGGTTGTGGTTGTTCTGGTTCTAAGAAACATTGTGATCTTTGTATTGATACAGTTGTTTTTTAAAATACCTTTTCTAAGGTCAATGTTTTTGGCTTGGAATGGAATCTAGGTAATAATAGATTTCACGTAATTACAAGAAATTTTAAAAAGAATATCTCCAAACTGAATAAGAATAATGTGAAATTTTAGAGTTTCTTCATCAAATAAAACCACTTTTACTATTAAAAATAATTGTTACTAATTTACAACATAAAACTTACAAAAAATAGTCTTACACTTTTCGATCAAAGGTTTATCTGCTATTCTGAAATTGTGTTTGACAGGTTGTATTATCATGTGTCCGATAATTTTTTTGCTTACAGTATATATGAAAATTATGTTGCATAAAGTTTTAAAAAGAAATTAAAATTGATTAACGGATTTTGCGATACGTTTTACAATACGAAATCATTTTAGAAAATAGAACCATTAAAAAACAGCGGTTTTATTTTTTATTGTAACCGATAAATATTGATGAATTAAATTTTATCAATTATTAATTAATAATTATGAATTAAAAATATCGTTTAATAAAAATCTTTTAAATCAGTGAATATTTGAATGCATAAAATATCGAAAAGCAATTACATTCTTAACTTTTATTCTCGTTTAAAGAATAAAATAAAACCTGAAAAAGATTATTTATTGTTTATTGATTTTAGGTTGCAATTTCTTCTTGGTTGTTGAACTTCAGTGTTTCTATTAATGTTCGCCAAGAGGAAAGCTTGCGATTAGGAAGTCTGGAGACATGTTTGACGTTTCTAAAAGTTTTCGAATCAAATAATTGCTCAGATGCTATTCACAGAACACTAGTTGCCATTGGTAACCTGGTATGCAACAGTGACTCGTTTACTTTTCGAGAAAATCTAACGATGAATATCTTTGAAAAAATTAACACCATTTCCAAATCGTTTGGTGATGAGAAAAAGTGGGGAGGTGAAGTCAAAAAGTGCAGTCAGCAACTTGGGCATTTGGTTTCTTCATTGGATTTTTTGAGTTTCTGAATTGAAATTCTGGTTGGTTTAATTTGAAAAATAATTTAAAGGATTTCTTCATTTTGTCTCGGTATTATTATTTTAGAAAGTAGTCGAGTTCTTAATTTTCTCTTGGCGAATTTCATTTTATTTGTATAAATTAAAAATTCTAATTAATGAATATATACAGGATTGATTGTTAAACATTTGTTTTTAAAAATTGATTTTATAAAAATTAATGATTTTTTATAATATTTTCATATACATGTATAAATATAAAAATAATTATATTAATAAATAAAAATATTTAATGATTTAAGATATCTTTATATTTCATTTAAGATAAAATACTTATTATTATCAATTACGAATACATTAATTATACAATAGTGGAAAAAACAGGCGGGTTACGAATAGATTACTAGTTGAATTATTTTTTGGAAATCATGGCAAAATATATATTAAGACAGATTATTATTAAGAATCGTATTTCAGTTGGGTATTTAACTCATCACTTAAAAATAATGTATATTAATTAAAAGACCATAATAATACTAAGATTTGTTGATCAATAATGATAAAATTTTGTTTTTGAATCAGAAAATGGGTTATTAAAAAATCAGAGAATAAATTAAAATAGTCAAAATTCAATAGAAATAGACAGTTAAAATCATAATTTTTCAACTTGAGTTGAACAAAACTGTGCAACTGATATTTCTGACCCTCTGAAGTTAAAATAATATATTAAAAAAAGGAATCATGTTTTTTACCGACTCGGTGAAAAAGGTACTTTAAACTTTATAAAAAAATTTTTTGATTGAATATTTTGACTCCACATCTATTCATTTAGATATGATTCCATAGACGCCCTATATTGACACGATCTTAGTATTCAGTTTTCTCAAAATCGATTCAATTTTTTGCGTGAGCACCATTCTTATTGTCAACAAAATTCATCTTGTGGTTGACAGTTAGATGAATATAATTTTCATCTTTAGACAGTTGGGAATAGGCTCTCCATCAATCATTATAACGGATTCACGTTCGTTCGGGTCCGCCCATTTTTCTTGGATTTCTCAAAAAAATCATTTTTTCCTGATTTCTGCATAGAAATTAATAAGTAATAAAACGTCTCTGTCTTCAGTAGATGACTTTTGTGATCTGGTCAGGGTCCATAAATGTAATGTAAATGAACCCATTATTTAGAAGTATTTTGAATTTCTCAAAAAAGAATTTTCTTCTAATAGAAAATTATCTATTGTAATTTATTTAATTTTTCGTGTAGCAGTGTTTCTTTTTGATGTGTATTCCTAGAATATCATTTCTTGAAATCATTAATATTATTAAAAATTACCTGATAGTGCCTTATTTTTTCAGGATCACCTTTTGTTTATACGCATTAATTTTGTAAGTTAAATTTTGCAAATTTTAATGTTATTAAAAAAATTATTTTTTTAGATTTAGAGAACAAAATAAGGTCCTTTTTAGGGCCCAAAATCACGATTGTTTATAAAAAACGCTTTTTTTTTAAAAAATCAGTTTTATATGGTCGTTGCAATAATCATCATATTGACTTACTAAATTACAAAACGAACAATTTTCAAAATAAATCAGAACTCAGTAGAAATCGAGCACCAATCTCAGCGATTGGGATTTGCGTGAGAATACGGGAAACCGATTGAAATGAAGCTCTGCCTGATTCTGTCTCATTGGAATTCCGATAATCTCACAATGGAAAGCAGTCAACGGCAAATAATCAAATTGAATCCCGTGTTCTGCGAGAAAATTATGCATGGCCTTGTAGGAAGTAATGTCTATGAGCAGTTTACTTACTATTTTCGTACTATCATTTTAAAGAAATAGGTTGTTAAGGAATATTTTTTGAAATACTAAATGAACTTGCCTATCTTCATTCAATTGTGATCGTTTTGAATGATCAAAGTCTGCCAGAGATCAATTTCAAATTATCCTAGTTACACATGGACATAAAATGATGAAAAGTGAACAGAATAGGCTGAATAACAGATTTCTGTACTTGGACTACAACTGATTTGTACTGTAATTGAGGTCTCTCATAGGTTTTTAAAAGCCAAAGGTATGCCATCATCAAAATTTTTGAACCCTTAGTTCTGTGACCGACGTAAATTGAGTTCTTCTTAATTGATATAAATGTCTTGTAGCATTTTTAATTTATACATCTTCACAAACCTTTTTTTCATTTTTCAGTTTTAAAGATTTGGCACAAAATTGACATTTAAAAATATTTCGATCGAGCAAAAACATGATACACTGATCTTCATCGAAAAGAATTGTTCTATATTTATATATGGATGGAAATATCTAAATTATATAACTTTAACATTCTATTTCATTTAATAATACCCAAATCACCATGTTATTCATGTTTTTTAAAATTAAATTTAAAAATTTTAGTTAATTGATTTAAATAGTTATTTTAAACAAACGTTTTTCAGGCACTTCAACTATATTAAATCCTTTTTATTTTGCATGACAACACTACAGTTCACAAAACTAAATGAACTCAGCATGTAATCACAGAAAGAGATTTGTATTCGTTTCACACCTATCATGTATCCCTGATTTTACTTCTAATTATCTCTTGTTTAATCAATTGCAAAAACATTTACAAGAATAGAAAATAAATTCCAAAGAGAATTTCATATGATTAGTACAAGATTTTTTCAATGAAAAGAATGGCTTTTTCTTTCTAAAAAGTATCTTAGTATAATTCATATTTCTATCTAAAGACAGCACATAAATATAATATAAATAGCTTTCTAACTTATTTAGATTACTTTATTTTTATTCTTGGTTGAAGATAAATAAATTAAAATAATGTAATTAAACATGGTGAAAAATACGAATTTCAATGGTAACTTTTTAAGATTTAAGATAAAAATTTTATTTATGACGTGTTTGTATAAACTGAGTATTTCGTAATGTTAATAAATATTTAATTTAGTAATTATTTGAAAGAATTTGATATTTAATACAATGCATAGTTAAATGTTGGAAAAGAGACTAAATAAATCCTAATTTCATTTAATAAATAGGGTAACTGGAAGAGAAATAGATCCTTTGAGATAATCAGAATAATTCTGGAAATTATTGAAAATACAGATTGATAGATTAACATAGGATATTCAGACTGTTATAGTGAGATTAGATTTAGTAAGAAGACAAAATATCCTCATACCAACACTGTTAAATTCGAATACCAATGGGGCTCTTAAAACTAATTATTTGAAATTGTATTTCAGATAAGTTATAAAAATATTAAACAAATACAAATATTTTCTATAGATGTTTATACATTTATGAAATCAATAAAATATAAATCGATTTGTGTCCGTTTTAAAACAGTGCATTTTGAGTTTTAATTTTTTAAAATAATTTTTGCTGATATAAATGTTAATAGTCATCCTATGTACTAAAATTGTTGGCGCAAGTCTTGCCTAGATCAACTGACCTACGTTGAGATTACTGTGTTTATCTAAAGAGCTCTCTGTCCCACTCTCTAACAAAAACACTAAAACGAATACTTAAAAAATTTATTAAATAAAATAAAAGTGAGACCCTTTTTAGATACAGCAATCAAACTGTAACAGGAAGTCACTATCAAACAAACTGCAACACTCGGCAGTCACACAAAATCAATAAACTGCTCAGGCATTCTCAACAACCACAAGCAGTCTCTAATTAAAAGCTGTTCCAGGGAAAACCATGGTCAGCAAAAAAGAATAATTAAGAAAAATTATACATTTTTTTCTTTGATAATTTTCTGGGTAAAAAATTCTAAATTCTAAAATTCTAAAAATTTCAAAAAAAATATTTTAGGATGACACGCTACCGATTAAAAATCAGTAGTTGCTCCTAAAATAATATTTTTAATTATTTTTTAAAAATTTATTTAATTAATTTTAATTAATAATTAATAATTAAAATAAATAATTTTAAATTAGCCAGCATGTTATTTAAATTTTATTTTTCGCCAAAAGTTGTATTTACAGAAGGTTAAAAGATAGGAGTCGAACCTTAACACAATTATTGATTATAACAAAGAAAGCAATTTATTAAAGGGTTTTAAGTTCATAAATACATTCTATTCACATTCTAACCAAATTATGAAGAGGATAATAAGATCTTAGGAATTTTTTAATTATTGTAATTATTTAAAACGAAATAATTTAAGAAATTAAATATACTAAATATTAAGTAAATGTATTAGTTAATATTTTTGTGGAGTATCCCAAAATGATGACAATTTTTAGACAATTCTTTTTGTGATTTTTTATTTTTAAAAGACTTTTGTAATATGGAATAATCAAGTTAAAGACTAATACAATTATTATTATTGATTAATTTTTAAATTATTAATATCAAATTACCAAAAAGCAAATAAATAAAGAATTTATATATAAAATAAATATAGAAAATAGAAATTACTATAAATAGAAATTAATATAAATAAAATAATATGTTTCTAAAAATAGAATTCAAGTAAATAAAACAATATGAATTTCTAAAAATAGAAATAACCCTGAAAATTTATGTATATAAACCAATAAAAAATAGTTAAAAGGCGCACAATATTTGTGTTCACATAAAAAAGCGTACATAAAGACATTCATGGAAAAGCACAAGTAACGCCAGATTCTCAAACACAAGGCACTGTGGAAAAAAAACAAGTTATATTTTCACATTTAGTAAGCAATTTTCTGTTTAACCTCTCTAAACTCTTAATTATCGTCTTGATTATCGTCACAGCAAATCAGAATTTTAAATAAATATTTTGAAACCAAATTCTCAGTTAATTTGAATTTTTATTTGATCGTTTACATTTTATATTGATTTTAAAGTTTGAAATTTTTGCTTTAAAAGTTCATTCCTAAATTCTTCTGATTACAAAAATATTGTTGAGGTCCCTCATTTGTTTTTCTTAATCCAATTAAATTCATATTTTTTAGGAACTTAACATTTTAAAATATTTAAAAAGTATATGTATGTGTGAAATTTTATAAGTTTATTTATTTTTAAAATAAAAAATTTCCAGGTGTGAAGATTTATTTAAATAAATAATGTTGTTTTATCATTAAGTAAATTTATTCGACTGATAGAAAGCAAATTGATATTAACACACATAAAAATTGTAATAATCAATACTTGTACCCCTGAAGAGAACTAATAGTCTGCTAATAAACTACTCAAATAAAAACTAATAACTTAATATAAAATTAAATAAAACTTGAAAAATTAAAAAAAAATATTTTTCTTCACTTTTAAATAATTATAATTCGCCCGTTAAAACAAAACTGGACCAAACTGAGTTTAAGTTGCTAAGTCAAACTTATCTTGAAGTCACAAAATTTAGTTATTTAACATTTCTAAAAATAAATTCGTGTTTTTTGTCATAACGTATAATCTAGGATAATATTTAATCTAATTTATCATTATATTCATTAAAAATATTAATTGATTGAAAATTATAAAAACTACCAGTAAATAAAAGTAAAATTTAATAATAAAATAATAAATCATATTTTCCATATAAAATTCAATATTTTTCATCTGAAATTGAATTTCTTGTCAAAAGAGAAAATAATTAAAGAAAATTAAAATATATTTTAAAATAAAATAAATAATATAATTCTCATTACTAACAACCGCAGTGGACTTTTTTTAAAAAAAAAACGAGTCTCGCATAGTGGAAAATGGATAAATCATATTAGGGAAATGATTTTTCTAATTTCGAAATTATATTTTCGATTTCTTTTATGTAAATTGATATTTTGCAAAATTTATTTGATTAACTAAATATGAATTTTAATAAATTTGGAAATCTTCACCACTCTCCGCCGACTTGTCTGCAGAATAAAATTTCTTATTTACATAATCAATATATTTATTTTAAATCTGATTTATGATGAAACTTTCCTTCAAAAAATCAATGTTTGTGAAAAATTATTTTCTTTTTTCTTCCATACGAATAATACATAAAAATAATTGGAGTTCGTATAATAAAATTACGTCGTTACATATTTGAAGAAACAAAAATCAAATTTGTTTTTATTATGATTAAAAAATTATTATTATACATATATTTTTTCATTCGTACTGCTTCTGTATCGAATGGATTGTCACGTTGAAAGCATCTGCGCTGTTGCGATGGTCCTTTCGGTTCTCATATTTTGGCAGGCATAAGCAGCATTTGGATCTGCCAGCCTTTTCTTCTGACTGAATGTCTTTCATTAGATAATCCATTTTTCTTGAGGATGATTGTTGGATATTTTCTTTAGGCATAACCATGTATCGTTTAGGACTAAGACTAAATGGGATTTTCTGATTTGATGTTTCAGATTGACATTTAACAATGTCACAAAATCCACTTCGAAATTTATGCGACATAATATTGTATAATATCGGATTTATGGTACAGTTAAAATAATAAAGAATGCCTGATAAACTGTACAAGAAATCATGTATTTTCCACAGAGTCTGAGAGCTCCATGCTGATTCTGGCATCAAGGTTACCATTAATCTTTGAGCGTGAAATGGCGCCATACAAAGAAAGAAAGAAATAACAATTGCCACTATTTGAAAGACAAATTAAAATAAATGAAGCAAAAATTGTAAAAATTTTATAATTAAAATGACGAAAAAAATTTCGAAAGAATAAATTCTTTAGAATTGAAAATTAGAATTGCTTTTTTTCAATTTTCTTTTTTTTTCGAAGAAATTCAATAAAAAAGAAATACGATTCTTTGTGAATTTCATAAATCAAAAATGATTATAAAATATAATATTTTTCTAAAATTTAGGATTTTGTCAAGAGGTATCCTTCATAATTTTTTAGTCATTTTACTTTAAATTGTTTTTTTAAAAACTATTTTATTCTAATTTTTATCAATACTAATTGATTTTATTGAAAAATAATATTTTAATTATTGTGAGTTCATATTGATTAACCAAAAAAGTTTTTAAGTTATTGATCTATAAACAACATGATTTTTCATGATTTTTATTTTTATTATTGTTACTATTATTAATATTATCTTTATTATTATTACTAATATTATCTATATTTATTATCATTATTATTATTTTAAATATTGTAATCTTTTATTAAATTGAAAAGAGTCAACTAATGAATCTTTTATAACATTAAAGCAAAACTTAATAAAAATTGATGCCATATATTAAGAATTGTAAAGAATGGTTAAGAGTAAAATCAGTCTTAATTTATAAAATCTTTTGTCAGGACTTCCGCTTTCATCATTATTTTAAAAAGAATGATTTTTATCTTTGACTCACAGTCATATGTTATGAAAATATTTTACTTTGTTCATTTTATTTGGCACTGTGGCCTATTCAATATATATATA
>JBBMKC010206643.1:0-13463 GCA_037834085.1 Bipalium vagum
TGTTTGATAATTTTTATTTTTTGTCTTTCATTATAAAGTCTTAAAAAACGCGAGTTATTATGACTCACCCTAATAAACGGAAAATAAATAAATAAGTCATACTTTATAACCCAATACTGAAGAAAATAATAGTGTTTATTAAACGCTTTAATAAACCTTTAGCGAAATCTTTTTATATATAAATTTTGATTTAAAAAATAATTATTTTTGATAAAATTAAATTTTGAATATTTTATTTTAATAGATATTTTAGTTCACATTAATCAAAACTGAACTACGGATTAATTTAGTTTAGAAAATGATGATTTATAAATCTTGATTTAAAATACAAAAAATGGTGCTTTTATGAATAATTATTTTCTAATGGACAGAAAATTTTCAAATATTCAATTATTTTTATACGGTTGGTGGAAAATCATTGGTTGTTTTAAGACGGATTTGTTTATTCTGCCTCTGAATTGTATTCAGATTAAAAGCTATATTGTTATATATAAATTTAAATTGCATTTCCTCCCAATACTTTTGATAGTTTTTGTTTAAATGAAATAAATTATTTAAATCTGCGAAAAATTTTTAAATGCGAAATAGTTTTAAGATCAAAATTCGGATTATTCGATAATATGAATAAACAGTCGCAATGCTGTAAAATGGACATTAAACTTAATCTAGACATGAGATGGTTAGAAATCCTGAAAACTATTTACAACATGTTTGAAAAAGTGTGGACCGGTACTATTAGGGTCTCAGATGAAAGTGGTCGTGAAAGGCCATCAAAATTTGAAGATTTTCAGTTAAAATCAATTATCGAAGTTGAAGAGAATTTTGCGAAAACCATTAACGTGGATCATACTACAGTTCTGCAACACTTTAATAACATAGGACAGATTAAGTTAGAAAATGGTTCTACACAATTTGAAAAAAGATCAAAGAAATCATTGGTATGAAATCTGTTAACAATTTTGGATTAATCTAATTATACAAAAGAAATGTATGTATTTCTGTTTCTCAAAAAATTTGATGTTTTTACGTAATAAAATATTAAATGAATATTTTTATTGAAGCTGACGGAGATCAGACTATTGCACCTAAACTTCCGATAAATGAGGTTGAATTCAGATTTCAGTTGAATGAAGACGAAATGGCCACTGATAAATTGTCGGATGGAATTCGCAAATTTTCCGCTGATGCGCGAATTTTGGAAAATACGCTTCGTTCAAAAATTTTGGCTTGACTTCAAAAACTGATGGTCTTTTTCACTGAAGTTTTATAGTTTTAAATGGTCAATTTTGATAGAATTTAATAAAATGTTTGGGAAACATTTTTTCTCTTTTCGTTCCTGAATTATTTAAAGAATTTATGTTTTGATGATTTTTTTCATATTTTTGGTTTTAAAATGTTTAGTATGATTTAATATGAATCATAATAATGTACTTAACATTGGCCATGGTCTGATGAAAGACATTGACAGTTAGAGGATTTTTATTACACGATTAACATTGTAAAGTTGTTTGAACTTTGATTGTGGAAAATACATAATGGAGAATTAGCTAGTATCTTTTCTTCTTGTGGAGCAGGAATAATTCGTTTGAAAAATATAGTGTGAATGAATTGAAGTCAAAACCAAGTGTTTTAAGCGAAGTTCTTATTAATATTTTTTTACTTCTGAATTATTTGATAAATCCCTTTGTTTAAATACTCAAGTTAGCTTATTGATAAATCTTTTAAAGCATTGGATTCTATTTTTTTCTACATAGATATTGAATTATTTGTGTAATAAATTATCTGGACTTGTCAGTAAAATGATTACTCTTCATGATATTTAAGCATTTTTGTATAGAATTTCTTCAATTGTATGTCGAATTTCGTTTACCTCAACAATGAGATCGAATATCTGAGTGCATCATTAGAAATTGCACTAAGCCAGTAGTTAAGCTCAGAAAACATTGGTTGTGTATTGATACTGAACAAGCATTATAGCTTTATATATAACATTGAGTTTATAATTTCACTGATCCCTTTACTTATCCTATTAATGTGAACTTTTAGGATTCAATCGAAATAATCATAATACACTTTATTATTCTATCACACAATGAATAAGCCACTTCTCAAAAACAATCTATTAACAAATTAGTCAAAATTGTCGAGAATGTTAAATAACTAAATGAGTATAAATCAAATTTTCACTGATAATGGAACAACGAAATTACAATTAAATTCAGATCATATAAATAGCAATTAATCACATCTAAAGTCAAATAATTGAATAAGTAATAATTAAATCGTTAAAATCAAATGAAAACAGTTGAATCAAAGAAAAATTAATGAAATAAGTTCGACTGAGACCAATCTTGAGGAGTCTGATATGCTTGAATTGGTATGTCAATAGATAACCGAGCAGGATAAGACTTCAATTCTGTCGCATCCTTATAAAATACTCAATTAATTTAAAACGATCTCTAAGATTCTCAAAGCTTCGATTTTCTGACGTTATTCTTTAAATATCTCTTCAAAAATGTAACCCAATATTTTCTGAAGTTTTTCATGAATATTCTCTTGAAAAAATAAACAATACTTTTGTTAAGTTTTTAGGATGATAGGTGTTGTTAGAACGTTAAAACTTTATCCTAATCACTTAACGTGGCTCGTAAAATTAGTTTATGATCAGAAGGATTTAGAGTGTATTATCGTTCAGATTTAAAGCAAACAATAATTTATGATTATTTTTAATCGACTGAGTAAAATTATTTTAAAAAAATTAATTTATTTTGTGCCCTTTATATTAAAAATAATTGGTATTTATATTTATTATTTTATATATGTTTTTATTTATAGAAACTATTATTATTATTTTTTGTAACTCTTTCTTATTTATTTAACTAATTTTGTTATTATTTTTATTTTTAGTAATAATTATTATTACTTTTTCTAAAATTATAATTGTCCTTATTTTTTTATTATTTTTATAATAATTAAGTATATTTTATTAATTATACCTATATTAAAAAATTTTTGAAATAAATATTATATATTTTCTTCCTGGGATTTGAAAATTAATTATTTACACAACATATTCCAAAAAATCAAATTTAATTCTGTCAAAAAACAGTCAAGTTTCGAATCACACAATGAATTAAAGGAATAGAGCTTAAATTCTAATTACACAAGATTATAAGTGTATTTTCAGATTATTTTGTGATTTGTCTGTGCCTGGTAGTCTCCACACTTTTAACAATTTCTTCTGGTACAAAAAACTTACTCTCAAAATTTTTTTTTTGTATCACTACTATCAGATAAAAATTACAATCGAAACTTTCTTTATTTTACCAGTGACAAAATTCGCCTTTTATAATGATTTTCACAATAACTCACACAATGATAAAAATAACACAAAAATCGTCAAACTCAATAGAGAGATCATAACGTTGTCTAAAATGTTTCAAATGTCTTGAATAATAGTCAATCGAATCAATCAAACTGAATGTGAATAAAAAATCAATGGAAAGCAATTACTGAAGAATAAAATAAACTACAGTTAATAAGAATAATAATAATAATAATAATAATAATAATAATAATAATAATAATAATAAATAAAGAATCAATAATTTAAAAAGGAAAACAAGACCAAATAGTCTTACGAATTATCTTCGTACAAGCTTCCCAAGCTGAGATTTTACAGTTGCTCAGAAATAGCCCTCTGGTGGGAAACTTAAACACAATCTCAGGCAAAATAACATATTTGAGAAAAGATACTTTTGAATTATCTTAAGTCTTCTGAATAGTCTCTTGGTACGAATCTCTGAATCTCTTTTTATGAATTTCTTTTAAATTTCAACCGATGTATACTCTTGTTATTGAGAGTGAAATTATTGAGAAATCCTTCTCCTTTTATACTAATCTGGTCGATGACTAATCAGTCGTAGACCAGTTTTATTAATAGGAAATGTCAATCCCCATTTTGGGTCATTAATCCTAAATCGGTCCCTCCTTGCGGACTCTGAATTAATCTTGGCTTTTTTCTCTTATCAATATTTTTAATTATCTTTGTACTTATTAATTAGTTAAAATTATTATTTTGTGAACAATTTCACAATTCTTATCCGTGAAGAGTGGGTTTTTTGGGTAAACCCAACAATTATTAATTTAATAATAACTAAAAAACTAAAAATAATTCAATTAGTATAAGAAAATAAAGTCTACACGTTTATTTTTATTCTTTTGTTATATTTTTGTTTATGATAATTAAGATTTGATAAATTTTGACTGAAGAATGTTAATTTAAAACGTTGAAGAAAAACTTTATCTTCACTTGATATTTTTAATTATATGTCAATAAATATGATTTTATTGTATTTGATTAAATCTAAATAAGTATTAATATTTTTTAAAGAATTTTACATAACTTCAAATTAAGTAATTTTTTTAAAAGCTAATATGAATTATTATTTTTAATATATATTTAAGATATTTAAACTATTTTCTAAACAAGTATTTCTTTTAATATGTTATTTATAATTTAATAAATAATGTAATATTATAAAATGAGTGAAAATTCAGGTATTTAAATTGACATTGATTACAATAGTTCAAATAATATTAAAGATTATGTTAGGAAAGAAATGTTTTTATTCCATGTCGTAGAAAAATGTGACACATTGAACTCAATTGCGATTAAATATAACGTACATGTAGGACTTCTTTTTAATTTATAATTCATCAAGATAAATTTTCATATATATTTCTAGATTGGAAATCTCAAACAATGTAATAATATGATCTCAAATGAAATTTCATTTATGAAAACAATGAAAATTCCGATTTCAGTAGAAAATAATATATTTTTAAAGGATATTAATGATGAACATGACTATCTGAACAAGTCTGAAAATGTTAAAGACGACGTGAAAAATAGATATACATATTCAAAATCAATTGATTATTGCTCCAATGATGAATATTTGAGCCAACTGGATCACAATATTCAACAATTAAAGTCAAATTTAGATGATCTTCGGAAAAATAGGTAATTTTTCTAATACTAATTTAGTTTTCATCATCCTTGTTTTTTAATATTTAAAGATTTGTTTAGCTCACCCATTTTCAATAAATAAAAATGAGAATATCTTCTGAATTTAAAGTAAATTTAAGGTAACAGAATTTATTGTAACTCGTGACATGCAAATGTTTGGTTTCATATGACGGTTAAGACTATTGATTAATTT
Organism: Bipalium vagum; assembly: GCA_037834085.1. Lineage (NCBI taxonomy): Eukaryota > Metazoa > Platyhelminthes > Tricladida > Geoplanidae > Bipalium > Bipalium vagum. The sequence goes on from JBBMKC010206643.1 coordinate 5,226, forward strand.
TTTTCACATAATTAATTTATCACAGTTTCGGAGCCATGAATTTTTCATACTCCATAAATCACGGCGATTCTTATCTTAATTTTTGTTTTTTATTTTATTCATTATTAATCTAAACGTTGAATTTTTGTAGAAAAATCTGATCACTAATACATAAAATTATTATTTTAGTTATTGAACTCGATGTGATTGTTTATTGACTTCAATTACCTATGGTAAATATTTTAAATTACTGTAAAATTTTGATATATGGAATGACGTTGATAAGCACGAAGGTTTTATAAAGAGGAACCTATGGAGGTTGCATTGACTTTTAAAACTACTCTTATTAAAACACTCTTGAATGAGACACTAGAAACATACAGCATCAACAATTTTTCGGCAATAACACCAGGAAATTTATTGTATATAGTATCCATATCCATATCCATATCTTGCACACAAAAATTGAATTTAAAAACGTTAAATTACCGGGTAAAAACAAACGTTGGACAATTTTTGTTTAAATTTACTTAACAAAAAAAGTAGATTTAAACAAAAGTTGTCCAATGGCTAATTTTAATCCTTTGTTTTGATTATGATAATTGCTTGTAAGTCTATAATAATTTCAGTTATCTAAAAAGAAAATTATAAAAAATTTTTTAATATAAAATCTTAAGAAAATCAAATGTAAATAGTAAATTTAAAAATTAATGGTCCAACGGTTGTTTTTAACCAAATTACTATGTTTTTAGTTTTTTTTAATATTTGTTAATTTAATTTAATTTTTACAGGTTTATGCAGAAAGATATAGATAAATATTCAATACTTATATATTTCCAAGCAAAAATATATATAATCCTATTAAAAATTTATAGAAAATTATTCAGAAATATATAGAAAAAATATTCAATTGTTTCTATTTGAATTTAATCGGATTTTAGTCAGCCAAAGTACTGTCTCAAGAATTTTACGTGAAGAATTGATTACCCAAGTACTCGTGCATGACAATATCGATCTAAAGATTGCTTTAAAAAATTTTTATTAAATATTTTAATCATATAAACTATAAATCCTAATTCTAATAGAAACGATTTTTAATTTAAAAATTCATTTGAAACTTTACCCAATTTGTTTGACACTAATTCAACAAACATAAATTACATTTTATCGGATAAATCGATTAAGCTAACAAATTCACTTTAAAAAATCTCTTTAAATGAGAGTTTGAATCATTCTGTTATTGCCCTCCAAATTTTCCCTGTCAAAGTCACATCTGGTATTGGTACTTCAATGTTTTTTGATTTCTTAAAAATCTTTTAAAGAAAAGGAAGCTTCACAATGTTCAGTGCGATCATTATTGGCAATAAATAAGAGATTTAAATATAATTTTAATTTAAAGAGATTTGCTAAACAAGAATATACATCATATTCCAATTTTAAATTTATTTCTGTTTTCTTTTGTTAAAAAAAATAGCTGTGGAATTAGCAATAGTAATTCACGTGGTTTTTAAAAATGAATCGTTATTCCATTGAACAACTAGTGTTTATCGTAAAAATATTTATAAGTTATACCAAATTTGCAGAAAATTTAGGTTTAATTTGGGAGAGAAAGTTGTCCGTCACATGTGACAATTCAAAAAGTTATCAAATAATTTACAGAAAGTAACTCGATAAAAGACTCCAAGAATATCTTAGAAGCAGTTGTTCGGAAACAGATATTGCAGCTGTAAGCTGTAGTGTGAATGAGAAATCCAAAATACGTCGTCGTTCACAATTCCAAGAACGACGTTATTCAGATTTTTGCTTGAAGATCTTCATTTAAGATTCAAATAGCTCAGCAAATAAAGCCGGCAAATTTTGAATGACGCCGTAAATTCAGTAAAAGGGCCAATGAAAAATTGCACGGAAATGAAGTATTTTTCCAAAAGTGATCTTTAGCAACGAAGCATATTTTGAACTAGGTGGATTTGTCAATACACAGAATTTTCGAATTTACCCAACCCACAAGAAATACTACAAAAACAAGTGCATCCACCAAAAGTAAATATTTGGTGTGGGTTTTGGGCGAGTGGTGTTAGTTGTCCTTATTTCTTTGAGAATGAAGTTGGAAATTCTGTATCGAAATATTATTGGAAAATTTTTGTTTCATAAATTTGAAGGTATGGATACCCGGACATGTGGTTTCAGGATGGTACCACATCTCATTGGGTAGAAAACATTAGCCATTTTAAGAGAATGATTTGATGAAAAATTAATTTCTTTACATCAATTGGTCATCCACATTCTGCGATCAAACGCTTCTAGACTCTTTTCTTTTGGGGTTATTTAAAGGAAAAGGTTAGCAATTCTTAAACAATTGGTGATCTAAAGAAGAACATTGTCTATGAAATGGGTGAAATTTTAAGCTACAATTTTTCCAAAATATCACATAAAACTTTTGTAAAAGAATGGGTGCTTACCCCCATTACATTATTTTTCATTTTTAAGTCGGAATCTGGGTACTATGATTGTAAATAAATATATTGCCTCATTTAACACGTTTTGCTTGTTTTATTGAAAATTTAAAATGTAACTGTAAACAGGTCATTTCTTCTTAACAATGTAAAAATTATGGACAATATTTTTGACCTATGGTAATACTGTAGGTCAAATTATATACATTAGATGAAGAGCAGGTCATTTTTAACACATTGCATAAATTAAACTTATATTAAGAGTATTTAATACAATAATTCAATGTTTATTTCAAAGGCTAATTTTAATTACGTTCAATTTTCCAATTTAGATAAGAAATCATTTGTAACGTTCTTATCATTATATCCAATTCAATACCAGTCTGTTTATATGAGAGCTGTGTGAAAAAATTTTAAAGCGACATGGTTATTTTTAAAAAAAAGTAAAAATATATATCAACCATTTTAATATTTCATCTGTAATACTAATTTGGTTATAATATCATTTCCATATGTAAAGTCATTTGTTTAAAATAAGTATTTTAATTTGACTTGATTGCATTAATTATAAAATGGAAAAAATGATTATCGAGGAATCAAATTTTTTGTTCTGGAAGTATTATCTACAACAGAAATCCATACAAAGATGGTCAAAGTTTTAAAAGAAGGGGATCTTTCTTTTTCAACAGCTCACATATCAGCTTTGTACTTTCGACATGGTCATACAATGTTTGGAGATGATCATATCTGGAAAGCGTTTTCGTGACAATCAAGAAGCATTTGATGATGTAAATAACTAATTTTTCGATGAAAGTCATTACTCCAAGAAATCCAAATGGTAGAAAACTTTGGACTAAATATCTCGAACTAAAAGAAGATTTTGTAGATTTTTAACAGTAAATCTTGTTTTATTTTTATTTTCAAAACTTTTCAAATCTGATGTTCAAGTCTGTTTTTTAGTGAAGATAACTTTTTCAAATAAAAAATATAGTAACAAACGATATGGCTCATGGACTTGGAATTGGTCTTGGTTCTTTAATCAACTATGAGTCTCCGTTTAGGTTTTACGAACCATAGAACTTCATGCTTTGTAATAATTTTCAAAACCAATTCCCCCTTCTTTTCTGCTCTGTGATATCTTTATATGGTTACAAGCAACCAATCCGAGCTATTAGAGCTGGAAATGTTAGTGATTCATCATTTTTGTTATAGGTCTTGTGACGGCAGCAAATGCTGTCTAATGGAGAAACGGTTAATTATTGACAGATAGCATTAGGTAACTAATACAAACGGTTCATATTTTTTCTTAAAAATCCTCTGCAGCGCAAAAAATAATTTAAAAAACAAAGATTTATTATTATTGATTTTCTTAATTTATTATTATATTATTCTTAATATTGTCGTAATCCAAAAAAATTGAGTTATGATTAATTGGTCCGGGAGCATTGTAAGAAATGATGAAAATACTTGGAAACACACGAACAGATTGTATATTTTGTTATTGTTATTTTCATACGAGTATTATTACAGACCAATGATGGAAAAATAATTTCATGTATAAATTTTAATAGTAACCTATATATCGAAGTGAATTACGAAAAGAAAGCACATACTAGTGTAAATATGTCAAAAAAATTGGAACTCGAATCAAGTGTTGTTTACGAAAGTACTTTATTACCAAACATCTTTTTTATTATAATTCTTTAAAAATTAGCCCCTATCAAAGGATCTGGCGTTTATTTTTCTTCCAATCATAAGAAATGTCTATTATTTTTTCTTCTGTTGATGTATATACTCTTTAAATCTTTTAATTAAACCTCAAATTTTCTTTATATGTATCAAATCAATGAAGTCAATTTAATTTGTGCATGCCTTAAGAGAATCATTCATTCCCTTTATAGATCCGTTGTATTAAAAACTCTGTCCCCATAACCAATAAGTTTGTTGTAGAATTTTTTTAATCGGAAAACTATTAATCTTCTTTGTTCTGATTTTTAAAAAATATGGTTCTAGTATACAATATATTATCTTGAGTATGATCTATTAGTTAGACTATCGCTAATAAAATAAAATTCAGTATATATTCTTCAGTATAAATCTTTTGAGACCATCAAGATCCAAGTTAAAAAAACCTTATTGGTACAAGTAATCACCTTTTTTCACATTTCTGTAATAAGTTTTTTCAGAGTTGTAGTATCCAATTCATTCCACTAGTATGAATTTCTGTAATTGTTGAATTTTATGCACTCATATCTTATTGGTTCACACAGGCATTGAGATTCTCTTGATTTAGAAAGAGTCTTAAGTCCTTAGGATTATCGAAAATGAATCTTTACTGTTAAGTGCCACATGTTCGCAAACCCCTCTTATTGCCTAGAATTTTGAAATTACTCTGATACTGCCTCTAACAAACCTCTTGATTATTGCTTTACTGTTATTAATACTTTTTGTATGAAAAATATGCAGTGAAACGCTAACAATATATTTTCTTGTGAGCTATGTTACAAAACCACAATAGTATCCAGTTAACAATCTGGTCACTCATTCAAAGTACAATTATTTGGTTGTGAATAGGAGTAATGAGAATCAGACATGTTCAACACCACCCTGATTAACTACAAAATATTAAGTTATTTACGGTTCACTTGCAATGTCCAAGTTAGTTAATGAATGGAAATGAATTTTAAATTGTGATATTATTGGTTTTATGGTATTATTAAAAGATTTAGAAAATTCTCACATTCATCTCATCAATATTGGTGAGTTTATAGAAAAATTCTCTTTGCGTAGTGCTAAATATTTGATTTTCTTCAGCTTACTCAACGATTCTCAACCCCTCTCTTGGATAAAGTCTCAGCCTCTAACTGAAATGAAGAATAAGTTCGATGTTCGCAAAACCAAGTCTCAATTTACTATTCAAAATTCTCCGTACATTCTTTATAATTCGACTTTTAAAGATAATTTTTTTGAGTTGTGATTAATTACGAGTTTGATCTTTGTGTATTGAATATAAACATTAACCAAAAGATTCTTGACTCAGTTCACATTACCACTTAAAAAGAATATTTGGAAATTGAAATAATCAGTTTGGTAGTTATTTATTTTAATATGGAGAAGAAATTAAAATTTTATTTCCCTGAACTGATATAAATAATTTTCAAAGATCGCAACTTGATTATCAAAATGATTAGTTTTGTAATTGTCTCTTATAAAGAACTCATTACTGTTTGATATTTATTTTGTTAGTTCTCATTTTTAAAAATCATGTTATACGTAACAATTGATGGATAAATTGATCCTTTAAACAAATTTAAAGTTTTTAAATAATAAATTTATAAAAATCAATTGTGTAACATATAAAAGATTGTTGATAATATTATAATACATAATATCGTTTTAAATATAATAATTATTATTAGTTTATAGTAATCGATGATGTTTAGATGAGATAAGAGATCTATTGTTACTTGAAAATTTGATTTACTTCTGAAAAATGAATGAATTCTTATTGTTAAAATAATGTTGATATAAAATGAAACTTAAAGTTAAGTAAAAAATACTCAATATGAAAGCAGTGTAATATGAACATACAAGGAAATAATTATTGGGATTTATTATAGTTTGAAGGGCCTGAAAACCTTTGTTTTAAATAACTATTTAAATCAATTAACTAACATTTTTAAATTTATTTTAAAATTACATGAATAATGTGGTAATTTGGGTAATATTATATGAAATAGAATGTTAAAGTTATACAATTTAGATATTTCCATCCATATATGAATTAAAGACAATTTTTTCGATGAAAATGAGTATATCACATTTTTGTGGGATCGAAATATTTTTGAATATATCAATTTTGTGCCAAATCATTAAAACTGAAAATGATAAAATGGTTTGTGAAGATGTACAAATTAAAAATGCTACAAGACATTTGTATCAACTAGGAAGAACTCAATTTTCGCAGGTCACAGAACTAAGAGTTCAAATATGTTGATGATGGTATACCTTTGGCTTTCAAAAACCTCTATGACCTCAATTACAGTACAAACCAGTTGCAGTCCAAGTACAGATATCTGCCTATTCTGTTCGCCTTTCACCATTTTTATGTCCATGTGTAACTAGGGTAATTTTGAAATTATCTCCGGAAGACTTTGATCATTCAAAAAGATCACAATTGAATGAAGATAGGGAAGTTCATTTAGCACTTCAAGACTTTTCCTTAACAAGCTATATCTTTTAAATGATAGTATGACCAAAGTAAACTGCTCATAGACATGGTTTTCTACAAGGCTGTGTATAATTTCCGTTCCTCCATCATATTTAGAATGATTGATTCCATAAAAACCATGACTCGAAAATCCTAGCAGAACGGAATCAGTGGGCAACACGGGATTCAATTTGATTATTTGCGTTGACTGTTTTCCATTGTGTTGGGTTACCCAAGACACCCCCGGGGGAAAATAAATAATAAAACTATAAATAAGGTATAAATACTAATAATGATAATATTAATATTAATAATTAAAATTAATTAATGCTCGAAAAGTAATTGAAAAATGCCCAGGAGTTTTATTTTGAAAATACTTTTAGAAAAAGATAATCCTTGAAAAATAATTTGTATTTTTAAAAAGCCTGAAAGAGGTATTTTAATAAAGAATAAGGGTCATAATGAAATAATTTTTAAGGAATTCTTAGAGGGTTTTGGAATTTTGATAGAATTTTTAGAATTTCAAGTATAATTTTGAGAGTATCTAAAGAATATTTCCCAGATGAAGATCAGTCCCAAATAGTATATTAGTGTTGGGTTTACCAAGACACCCCCCGGAGGAAAAATAAATAATAAAAAACTATAAATAAGGTATAAATACTAATAATAATATTATTATTATTAATTAAAATTAATTAATACTTGAAAGTCATTGAAAAAATTCCCAGGGATTTTATTTTTAAACTACTTAAAAAATAAGATAATCCTCGAAAATAATTTGTATTTTTTAAAGCAGCCTAAAAGAGGCATTTTAATAAAAATAAAGATAATCATAAAAATGTTTTCAGGGAATTTTTAAGGAATTTTAGAAATTTGATGACACTTTTAGCATTTCAAGTATAATTTTGAAAATATCTGAAGATTTTTACCAGATGAAGATCAGTCCCAAATAGTATATAGCAAAGGGATTTCAGTAGATTTTCACCCCTCAGAAAACGTAGAATACGAACTCAGTGCATAAATTCGGAAGAATACGGAATCAGTGCTTAAATTCGGAAGAATACGGAATCAGTGCTTAAATTCGGAAGAATACGGAAATCACCGTCGTGACACAAGAAGATTGCTAACGTCATTTCAACCAAGTAGTTTTCTATTAGTACAGCCATGGGACTATGCTTAAAATTCCCCACCAAAGGGTTATCGGTGAGCAACTGTTAGGGATCAGTTGATAACTCGGGAGTTTTTGCACGAAGTAAACTGTAGTCTTTTTGTTACATTTTCTTATATTATTATTAATATTAATTATTAAGTAATATTGTGATTGAATTTGTTTTAATTAACATTTAATTAAATTATCATAACCATACCTGATAATTTTCTGGGCAAAAAATAATGAATTTTCGCTGGCTTATATACTATTTTACTGATCATTTTATCGTCTCTGATTAGACAGTTAAGCTGTCAATCATGACGTACCTTCTATATTTAATTATTACTAAAAATAAAATGAATTTCTAAAATTTAAAAATTAAATTATTATAAATTCATGCTACTGACTAAAAATCAGTAGTTGATACTATTTAAAATTTATTGTAT
>JBBMKC010206654.1:0-13462 GCA_037834085.1 Bipalium vagum
CACCTGCCACAAGTTTGGATATATTTGTCCATAATATTTTCTGTGCACATTTGTACATCAATTGAGTTGTTGTTTTTTCTTGAAGCTGAGCGATTCTAGAGCTGTTGAATTATTAATGTTCCAGTTTCCGGTATCACCAATAACAATGATTCGTAAATAAAATGAAATCCTTGCTAACAGAAATAAGTTCTGAAATATAATATACCTTTGAATTTATTTGATAATATGTTACCAATAATTACAAATGTCAATTTCATCTTTTGTTATTTCGAATATAAAGCTCTATTTTATAATATCTTTCATGTAATATATCCTCATAATTAGCCTTTTCTGTATAATAATTTTTATGTTTTGAGCGTTATTGTAAATTGATAATTGTAATCAATATTTTAGGTTTTCAGCTGGAAACTAAAATTAATTATTAATATTGAATTAACGAAGCAGAAAATTTATGCACAAAAATGTATTACCTGTTTTACCTGTCTTGTTGAGAATAAAGACTTAAGGGACATTTTTATCTTCATATAACAAAGGCAAATGAAGCAAAATTTCTAATAACTCTACATCTGTAGCCATTAATATTAATAAGGCTCTTCCACGATTTAAATCCTTAGTTGCTTCATTTACACCTTTTTTCATTTGATTCAAATTAGCAGCTTTATAAATAACATTTATAATATTAGTTTTTAATTCGTTTTTTTACTAATAGTAAGCATGTTGGTTAATAGCTTCCGTCTAAATATAGAATGGAAAAATTGAAACAATTACTAAAGTACGCATACCATATTATTTTGTCAAAGGTTATCTTAAATTGCATAATATTCAAATAATGTTTATCTTATCAAATAATTATATATATTTGATTAATATTTATTTAACTTAAAATAATAAAAAATAAAAATAAATTTTAAATCTAAAATGAAAAAAAAATTAAATAAAAAAAAACGTGGAGTTACAAAACAATACATTTAAAAGTTTAGATTTTTAACGTTCTTGCATCCCAAAGGTGAGATTCTTTTAAGTTTTCAATATACTCAATATACCAATCAAACAAATGGGCGATTCTTGTGTTCGATTTAGCTTGGATAATCACTATCAAGGCTAATCACATGATCACTGCTAAGAGCAATTAGTAGCAAAACTGATATAGACATTCATTTGCCCAATGAATACTCAGACGGAATAATGCTCCAAACAACATATGTCGAGGTGTAGCCAGGCTCTTGAATCATTTGAGTATGAAAGCTACGCCAGGCTGCCAGAATTGAGCTCTCAGCCAAACAGACAATAATGTAAATGTCCTCTCTTCGGAGAAATATATTTGTCAAAATCAGTCCGGATCTGGTACAGATAAAAGACTGCTCTTGCACATATTTTTTAAAAGACGAATTTAGAATTTAACTGTTCCGGTTTCAAAGTAAAAAGAGATCCAATGTGTAAGATTAAATATGGATTAATAAAAAGGATTATTAATATTTATTAAACAAAAATATTTTTTTTTTATTTTCCTCACTACTAGTAGTTTATAATGTATTATGCCTTAGGATCACTTTCACATAAAATAGTTAAAGACATATGGAAGACAAGATCTACCCGCTTCTGGAACTGATATTGGAGTATTTATATTAATTACTTATAATAACTAAAAGGCGTAATATCTACTTTATCCTCGATATGGAGTGCCCTTTCGACACGTGACCTGCTTTGAAGGCAAGATATCTGTCAAAAACTATCAGGATAGTTGACACAAAAATAATTATCTGTATATATGGGAAAAAAGAATAGAAATAGAATAGAATAGAAAAAAATAGAATAGGATGAGGAAAAAAATTTTTCTGCGGTGAGATAGAGAATTATTTGCTGATAATTATCATAAAATAAAAAATATGTCATCTATTTACTTTTCGAGATATTCACAAAAAATCAAAAAAATCAATAATTGGTTCGGAAATAATGATCGAATCAAAATGAAAAATGCTTATTTTTTCACCATTTTAATCTATAATTTCATATACAATTTGATATGTATAATAAATTTTATTTATAATAAATATTTCTTAAGTCCATCTTGCTGTTTATCCTTTTTCAAATTTATTTTTATATTTGAAAATTCTTACATGATCTCCACTATTATATTTTGGTGTCTTACCTTGACCATCTTTAACTTTGGAGGCATTGATAATTGAAAATTCTTAAGTCGCTTTTATAGGTGAAATGCCTATTGATGAATGAATTTTGTTATTAGAAATAACCATTAAATTTGGTAATAACTTTAACCATTTTCTATTTCCTTGTTCTGTATATTTTTTAAACATGATATTATTTAAATTTTTATTGAATCTTCTATTCCTTCATTTTTTGTTGCGTAGATTTCAATCCTATCATCATCATAAAATTTTTCAAATGTTTTATTCTAGTTTCATTTTAATTTTCTATTATTTCATTATAGTTTAATGAAATTATATATTATAGTGATAATGAAAAATAATTTGATAAAATCAAAATTATAATATGACTACAAATTGTGTAGGACACAAGTACCAAAATAGTTCCACGGTGTGAAAATCTAAAAATCAATATTCATTAAAATTAGTCTAAGGGTATGAGACATTTTACAATTTCAATAATAATAAAAATAATAATAATAATCATAATAATAAATATTTAAATATGTAAATAGTAATTATAATAATAAAAATAATAATAATAAATTAAAATTATTAGAAATTGAAAATTTATCCAAAAATTTAATTTAATAATATTAATAACAATGATAATAATTTTAGGCTCATGTGAAATTATGAAAAACTTTATTAATTCGATGAGCCTTTTACGACAAAATATATAAAATTAAATAATAACTATAATAATTAAATAATAAATACACAATGAAGGAAATTACAAGGAAGATAATGTACTGTTGATTTACTACATTGTTTCAACAGATTTGTTATATCCATCTTCGTTAAGGAGACATTAAGCTTCGAGTGTTTTAAAATTCGAATGATTATAAAACCTAATGTTTTAAAATTTTGAAAATCAAATATGATTTTTCTTCTTAGAACTTTTTAAGTAGTTTAATATTTCTTCCACAAAATTTTAAGTATTTTACTTTTTTTCCTAATTAGGCTAGATGTAAAATTTAAATGATCACCATATATTCGAAATATATATTTATGAAATTTATTTTACTTCTGTATGATAGAATATCTTACAATGTACACCCAAAAAAAATTTCAACTTCTTCTTATGAAAAAAGTTATTAAGGGTTGAATTTAGTAAAAGATACCTGTAAAACCTAATTTCTTATTTAAACCATGAATTTGGTAGCAAATTATTTGTACACGGATATAGAGAATTATATGCTGATAATTATCATAAAATAAAAATGTCATTGATTTACTTTAAGAGATATTCACAAAAATCAACATCTCATTATCATCACAAAATAATTGTGATAAAATTATGGACCTTTATCAAATCAAAGATTTTTTTGTTTTCTTTGGTAGTCTCCAAATATTGTATCAAATGCATCTGTTATAGATTTTCTAGTTTATTTTATAAAGGTACTGTTAGAATTATTTTATATTCCATTTGTCCTGGTACAAATGTTAAATCTGCTGACAAAATATCATCCTTATTTAAAATATTTTCTTTTAAGATATTGTTTTGGTTTTCTAAATTCTTCATGAAGCTCATTTGCTAAATGGATTTTTTTTCTAGTGTTTATTGTTCTTTGCTCTTAAAAGATTTGTACGCTTGTATTTAAATATTTTGATTTATTATGTTTTGAAATATTTTTCTCACATTTGTCTTCTCTTCGAAAAATCTGTCTTTATTCACAATAACTTCATGAAACAATTTGAGCCCAATTAAAATATATGTTTATATTTGTTGAGGTTTATTGAGATTCATGTCGTACTTATCAAACGGATTCTGTCAAAATAGTCAAATTAGTAGTTCGTTATATTGAAATTGATATTTAGTTCTCAACATTAGAATAATTTATTTTTTCATTAAAACGTATTACAATTTTGATAATATATTTCAACCAATGAAAATTGTGTTAAATATTTTTAATCAGACTTTCTCTTTTTATTTTGATTATTGTTTAATTTTTAAAATCAAATATTCTTCAAACATGGAAAATTGCATATCAAATGAAATAAAATTAAAAATTTGTAATGGAAACGCAGCAGCAGTTTTGTCTTGTGGATTATCATGTTTACCTTTTGAAGAAATAGTAGGGTACCTGCCAAACCCTTATTATTTATCAAACCAGAATTACATTTCTTTAGAATTGCATTCTCCCAACAACATATTCAAATATCCAGAGTGCAAGGAGATTAAATTATTCAGGACTGGAGCTATAATTGTAAGAGGAGCACAAAACGAAGCTAGTGCTCTTCGAGCAATTAGGGTTGTTGGAAGAAAACTGATGAAAAAAAATTTCAAAGTAAAAGTTAAAAAATACCGTCAAATAAATGTGTTCAGCACATTTAAGGTTCCCTATCAGTTGAGTTTAATCGACATGTTAGATATTGATCCCTTCAAGTTTCAGCGAGACACGATTGAAAATGAGTTCAAAATGCTTTACATTCCAGATCCTGAGAGAAAAGGATTAAAAAATGGGGAATTTTGAGAGGTCATTGAGTTTTTCTCTTCCGGACATATTACACTACACAGTGTAAATGTGCCTCAAGCTTGGAAGTTAGCTAAAATAGCTCTAGACTTTGCATCTCGAGTAAAACTGATGAAATCTGAAGACGAATGTTGTGAAATTTCAGAAAAGCGAAAAGTGTCTCACAAATGTTCATTTTCACAAATATCAAGCGAGACTTTTCCAAATAATGTTCTTATTCAGGAAAGCAAGCACATAAAATTAGAATTTGAAGAGAGTAAGCACATAAAATTAGAACTTGTAGAAGAACTGGAAATTCTTGACAGCTTACTGTAAAACAAATAACTTTTAGACTTCAAATTCCAGAAATGTAATAAATAGACATCTTTAAAGTCTACACTTATTCTCTTATTACGTTTAACTAGATAAAATATATTCTTTGAAATAAATAAAAGAATTTAAAAAGTAAAAATAAATAGAACAAAGTTATATTAACAAAGTTCATGTCTAAAAAATAATAATAATAATAAAATTAATAATAATAATCATAATAATAATAATAATAAAAATAATAATAAATATTTAAATATGTAAATAGTAATTATAATAATAAAAATAATAATAATAAAATGAAAATTATTAGAAATTGAAAATTTATTCAAAAATTAAATTTAATAATATTAATAACAATGATAATAATTTTAGGTTCATGTGAAATTATGAAAAACTTTATTAATTCGATAAGCCTTTCACGAAAAAATATATAAAATTAAATAATAAATACACAATGAAGGAAATTACAAAGAAGATAATGCACCGTTGATTAATTCAACAGATTTGTTATATCAGATCAGATCTTGTGGAAATATGAAGATTTATTAAAGGGCTCTCAATAACGACAGGGGTCACACATGAAGATGCGAACTATTCACTTTCATCGTCGGTGCCTTGGGTTCTTGGTACAAAGCCAATTCATCAATGCTAGGCAGTCTCGGATACAACATTACGGAAATAAGATTGCTCGCAAACTTGTTTGGAAAATCAGCAATCCAATCGACAACCACAATTTGGAATCATTTCAGAAGAAAGCTGAAAAGTCAATTAGAAGCCAAACCCTAGCTCAACTTCGAATGCAATAAAAACTCCGGTGAACTTCCGCTGGGTAAATTTATCGGAGAATTACTCCGCTTAAATGCGTGGGCTGAATTTTATACATATTTTTGTTTTGTGAATCCATCCTACTTTGACCTAATGGTCAATGATTATTGTTATGTACTAAATAAAACTTTTGTTTTGTTTGTTGTTTTTGTTTTATTGAACTATGTAACTATGATAAAAAATTATTTAGAAACCGTTCAAAGTTCATAAATCCAACAATGAATAATAATTTCCTAGATAAAAATGGTATCAGAAGCGTTCGCGCCTCCTAACGGCAAGAATAACTATGAAAATAGTCTCTTGTCTGCTATCACTGAGTATATGGAAGAAGAGCTGCAATATTCAGAAAATAATGCAGCAATGAACACTTTGAAAATAAATTCTCAAAAAAATTTTAATAAATGTTTAAAAATTTTAATAATGAAGAAATTAAAAAAAATAATAAAAAATCAACACTTTATAAAAATTGTATCAGAAACCCGCAGAAGAACAGAAAGCTGCCAGGGAAGGAATGGACAACGGTTCAGCCGAGAAAAAGCAAAGCCAAGAAGAGCCCTCGAAATGGTTTTCTGTTTCTTTCCTTGTGGATTCGTTAAATATTTAATAAAAAAAAAGCTTTGAAGGGAAGCGAGGCCCCAAGGCTCCTCAGATCAATTTGAACTAGGTTTTGTAGGAGTTGATCAGTTCTAGAATTTTAATTAAAAATCAAAGAGATTTATTTTAATTTTTACACTGAACGTCTGATGATCAAGGGAACAAATAACCTCCGGTTTCAAGATCTGAACTGTGAGGAAGAACATGGTCGGACATTGTCTGTGATAACAAATATTTATAAATTCTTCCACGATCGCCAATGTTGAATTGAGGTATTGAAATTGAAGGAATTTTGTCGTTATCATCATCTACATTTCAATTTTTTATTCTTTTCAACTTGGAAGGCACGATCCCACTACCTCATTGAGAGTTCGGAACATCTATTTGAAAGTAGAAAAATGTATCCACTTAAACATAACCGTTTTAATTTTGATATTGAAAAACATAAATATGTATACAGGACTTAACCACAGATTACTCTAAGAAATAATCCCCATCATTCTCAACACATTCAAACTCTTTTTAGGCATCTCACATATTCCTGTCTGGTAAAGGATTGGGATTTTAAGATTGACAATCGATCTTTAGAATCAATTACCTTTCTGAACTACTTATCACCGAAGTAATGCAAATAAATAATCTGAGGATTTTATATGAGGTGATTCACCCGCTTGATGAAAAAGCTTTCTACAGGTTACACCAGCATAAAGTCAGAGTGAAAATGAGACCTCAGCTCTTGAGTCCTGACATTACCAATTATGCACCTCCCATTATTAAGAAGTCAAATTTCCTGATATTGTCATTTTTCTTTAATATATTTTATTAGAACTGAAAAAGGCTTGGAATTGTAGAAGTGTCACAACGATATGCTGATGAAGAAGTATACCAAAGATTAATTCACAAAAGTCGACAGTTGCCTTGGATTATAATTCCTTGGTTCTTTTGATTCATACTTTGAACGCAGTCGTCAGAAAGCCTCTAAAAGAAAAATGAATGACGAAACCATTGGTTGAGAATCCCATGTTGTGAGAGTTTAGTCTAACTTTTGTACTGATACATTTGGTGATTATTATTGATTAATTTTTATAAAAATAATAATTTCTTAGCTCTAAAACAAAGGAGATTTAAACTAAACCAATTTAAGTGTTTTCATTTGTAAAGGAATTTACATTGATGACCTGTTCAGTTCTATCTGCAAACACTTTTACCCTAGTACAGCATGAATAGAACTTGTTTTCATGTCTCTTCTCCTCTGGTCCGTATTCATTTTTTTCTATAGCATACAACTTCTTTGATATCCGAAATCGTTTGAGGGAAAACACTCAAAGTTTAAAATTTATATGAGGGCGGGTGAGGCGTTCTTTCAAAAGGTGTATCTTCTAGACAAAAATTAAATCAATATCAAAGTCGTATAAGACGAAACGTCTGACAAATTCCTCAAGGTAAAGAAAAATGAGAAAAGCGATGAAAGGTTCTTTAATACACTAAATAAAACTAAACTTTGTAATTACACACTTTAATGGCGCCCTGGGTTTTTGGGACCCTAACAACAATGCTGCACACCGTGGTCTAGGTTTCACAAAAGACGTGGAAAGAATTGCAAACAAATATGTTTAGTAATGTCCATTAAGGGAAAAAATTGCGCTTCTGAAAATTGCCGATCGTCAAAACAACATACTCTTTTATATCGGCATTTTTGTTCCGCGTATTGAAAAAAAAAATTAGAAAGTAAGATTAAGCCCTCTCGAAACCTATTAAAAGATTATTTGTTTTTCGTCAAAATTTAAAATTTACTGTCGCAACCATTGAGGCATTAAAGATATTTTTACACCCAAAGCTCATTTTCGCTTTTGGTAAGTACAAGACTTATATTATTTACTCAAAATGCTCTGAAAAAACCACGGTAAAAGAAGGAACTCACTTTTGCTTTCATTTACTCTCACAGTTGCCAAGCGCTTTCCTCGGTTATTTATACTTAGTGTCGGTGTAATGGTTGGCTCTCAAGGTCTAAGAAAAAGGTCATTCTCCCTAATTATCTAAATTTTCAATGGCAGCCCACTACTTTGAAAAATACCACGACAAAAAGATCACTTTTAGGGCTGCCAAAGAGTATTCCATCTTCACCGATGTTCAATTCGATAACCAAACAATCATCTTTGTTTATTCCATTACTAATAAACTTTATCCTTTTTAATTAAAGCCCTAGGGAATAAATATTTTCAAAATGGTCGAACCGAAAATGTGTCGGTATTTTGCAGAATCTCTAACAATGAATCCTAAGCTGAACAAAAGATAATGCGAGACATGTTCTAAAATACTAAAGAGTGACATTTTGTTCTCCGGACCATGGCCGTGAACTTCCAAATCTTGAAAAGTATGAAAAATTTTTTTTTAAATATATATTTATTTTTCTAAATATTTAATTAATAGAAAAGAAAAGAGAGGATGAATTCTTTCATGGAAATAGATATATTGAATTAAACAATAAAATAACAAATAATGATTTTGATTGGTTATTAAGTTTGAATCTTCCGAAACATTTTGATGGAAATATTAATTTTCAGATTATTTCGAATCAAAAAATAAAGGCTGAGGTGAGTGCTCTCTTTTAATGTAAGCTTCTCAGAACACAAATAAGTAATAGTGGTCTTATTGTTCCGAAAAGTGAAGAGTTTTTGAACGAAGAAAGATTTTATTGTTGCCACGGCAAAAGGCCATTGACAAATTTTTCCGAAAAGACTGATGATTTCATTGTAAGTGTCACGTGAAATAAATCTGACTTGTTCTCCCCCTTCTATATCTAAGTACCGAGGTGTATCATTTTTCCAACTCTGGGAACTAACATTCCATTACAAAAAGTCTCTTTTAGTTTATCTGGTTTTTATTTTATTAATAACGCTAAAAATCTTACATAATATAATCATATTTACATACAGACACACACACATACATATATATCGATAAGTATAAATAAACCGGCGACAGCTTCAGGTTTAGCCAATCAAAATTCACTAACTCAATGTATAGAAGATCGAACAACTTGCCTGTTATACATTGACCAGTACAACAAGGTTACTCAATAAAGGTCAGGTTTTAATTAATCAATGTAACTAAGGTTAGGGTTAGGGTTACTGTTGTACATTTTAATATTTTCTGAATGTCACTAACAAAAATATATAATATATTAATTTCCGCTTTTCTCACGCCTCTTGAAGTCTTTCCTGCATAATGACTTTATAATCTTTTTCTTTTAAATATTGTGAGATCGGTTTCACATATTCCAAGTCAATTGCATTTGTTTTTTCTCAAATATATGAGGTAAAATGGTGCTTCTCTTGTTGCTGAATGGACTGCGTTTCTATACGCAAACAAACATGAGGATATATGAATGTCTATATCCGTCTGGTGTTTGTTAGTGTATGACGATAAGATTTTAAGCAACGTACTATTAAATCGTTCTACTAAACCATCTGTGTGTTGCTTATATGGTGATGTATTGAGCTTCAATTTAGCAAAAAATTCGCAACTTTCCTTGATTAAGTCCCTCATGAAATTCGTTCCTCTGCGTGTCTGATAAATCTTGCAGAACTGACACCAATTCCTAATATCTTGCTCCATTTAAGCACAAAAATATTTCCGTGATATTCTTGATAAAGTTTTCTGGCTGAAAAATGGCCTCCAAACGCTCCATAGTAGTACTACATCATTATTGGTTCTTGGTCACATTTCTCTTAATTTTTACTAAAATATAATATGCCTTTCTTTATATTAAATTTGTTCTTTAACTTTTTCCAATCTTCTGGAATATTTCATTCCATTCATTTTTTGATTAGTTCTATTTTTTCATCTGCCTTCTGATTATTTTCTCTTGAGTCCACCATATTCACTCATCTGATTGTTGTTAACACAGTTTCATCTTCTTTGCAAAATTGAGCATCTTCTCTGAATAATTCCTCTTGTCTTATCCAGGATAAAGTATCGGCGTTTGTATTGGCCTTTTCTTTCCGATACCGAATTTCTATATCGTATTCCTGTAATATAAATGAACATCGGATAAGTCTTCTTCAGTATTCCTGTTTTTTATATCCATTGTAAGGGACTGTGGTCTGTAAATAAGATAGTTTCCGTCCCAACATATAGTGTCTAAACTTCACTGCATACACTATTGCCAAGACTTCTTTCTCGATTGTCGCGTAATTAGGCTCGTGTTTCTTCAATCATCTACTGGTGTAGGCTATGAGAGGGTCTTTTTCACCTTCTATTTGTTCCGCTAGAACTGCTTAAACTGCGTAACCACTAGCGTCTGTCAATAACAGAAAAGGTTTTGTCATGTCTGGATACCGCAATATTAGCTCTCGAGTTAGCTGTATTTTCAATTGTTTAAAATTTTTCTGTTGTTCTTCTTCCCAAATGAATTTATTAGTTTGTTTTTCTATTATACTCATTTGCTTCTCTAGCTTGGCTTTCCTTTTCATTGCTTTCGACTATCTTTTAAAAAAATCATTTAAGGATGTCGCTTTTTGGCATAATTCTTAATGAATCTTTTATAATTTTCTACAAATCCTTGAAATTCTTTTACTTCCCTCGTATTTTGAGGTATCGCAAATTTCTCTACTTTGCTTACATTTTCCAGATCAAGTCTAATTCCTGATCCTGACACTATATGGCTAACGTATTTTAGTTTAATCTTTGCTCATTCACAATTCGTGGGTTTCAATTTCAAACCAGCAACTTTAAGCCTCTGCAATACTGCCGCTATATCCTTTATGTGCTCGTCTCCGTTAATAGAAAATATTATAATATCGTCTAAATAGACAAT
The DNA here is from genome assembly GCA_037834085.1 of Bipalium vagum. Classification (NCBI taxonomy): domain Eukaryota; kingdom Metazoa; phylum Platyhelminthes; order Tricladida; family Geoplanidae; genus Bipalium; species Bipalium vagum. The sequence continues at coordinate 11,193 of JBBMKC010206654.1, forward strand.
AGCATGTTCGACATTCATCAAAATCAAATACATTAATCGTTGAAACGTTTCCAGAGCTTCCGTTAATCCAAATGGCATTTTATTGTATTAATACAATCCTTTATTCGTCAAAAAAGTCATGATTTCCATTTTTTCTTCATCCATGGCTACTTGATTATATCCGTTTTGTAGATCCATCACAGTGAAAATCCATCATTTCAATAACCGGTGTGAATGTTCGTGTTCGATTTAAAAATGAAAATTGGTTATTTTGAATCGACTGGATAATGGTATTCAAACGATTATGCAAATAATAAAGAATCGAACTAATCAAAATATTCAATTAATTTGATAACACTTTAAAAGGTTTAAATAAGAAATATTCAATATCTTAAATCAAAGAAATCTTTAGATTAAAAAATATATACTTTTAGTCCTTGTTTAACAAATAAAAAAATACAACTGATGTAATTTAATTGTTAAATCCCGAAGAATTGAGTTTGATAAAAGTTAGTTCGCTCTTTGCTCTCTTAGTCTCAAGCGCCTCTCCATCGTACTAGACGTAGAAAAGGGCAAATAAAATAGAAAACACAAGGAAAATCAACCAAAGTTTTGACAGAATAATTTGGGATCTATGCAATTATTCTATCAGACTTAATTTAAAAATTTAAGCGTTAAAGATCACGTTTACTTGAAAATCCACCGTTTACAAAACGAAAGACTTGCAAATGATCTGGGAAAAGTTTTGAAGAAGAAGATGCAGAAGATTTAGAATTAGGTATGTATAACTGCTTTCAAACTGCTGTAGACATTAAAACCAAGCCCGTAAAAAAGTTAAATCGTTCCAATGCTTCGTCATTATTGAAGACTACTGTGCTTAGAATTACCTCACAGAAGATTATCGCATCTTTTACATAGTTGTTGTAGTCTTTGCAGTCTACTTTAGTTTAGGGCATGAGAAAGGGGGTTGGGTGTTTCAAAACTCTCTTCTATGACCCCAGTCTTCAATTTGACAAAGGAATATATTTTGTCTGTACAATTTTGTCGATTGCGTGGTTATCTTTGCTGGGATAAGAGGGTGGTTATCCTTGTTTAGTTTAATCGTTTGCCACTCATTGTTCGTTTGTGGTATTTCTCCTAGCCTCTTGAGTTCGTTGATGGGTCTCTGCGTGTGCTACGAGGTTTTAGCAGTTTGTCCCAGGGGTTCCTGGTGGTTGGTTTGCAGTTGTCCGAGCCGATAAGGTTTCGGTCGTTAACCAGCGCATGTTTAACTTGCTTCTCTAATTTTTGAATTTCTCTTTTCGAGAAACAGAAAATTGATACATTCTTCATTAAAGTTTTATGTCTATATAGTGTGACCCGGTGTCGATTTCTGATTGCATTTCTGTAGGATGCGTATGGCTTCTGCAGCCTTCGGAGTGACTAAAGATTTCCAGTTAGTAATTTCAGGAACCATCGACTTTTTCCCGTATTCGTTGGTGATATCTTTTTTATTTGGAATTTCTTTGACTTCAAGGTCTTCGAAAATTTTAATTATGTCCGTCGCCCTTTTGAATTTGCATAGAACATTTTTGTAGAGACTTGTTCTGTTTTTAATCATCAGACACGCTATTCTTGGTTGTCTGCGAAGAACTACGGTAGCTTTTCATTTAATGTGATATTGATGTTCTCCAGAATTGATTCGTTTAGGAATAGCTTGGCTTTTATGACTATTTCTTATTCTTATATAGTCTAAATTTGGACCCATTCTTAGTGAACATTTGTCATTATAAATTAAAGAGTAAAGTTGATTACATTTTGTATTGATGAATCAAGATCAGTGAGCAGAAATTGATAAAGAAAAGCTCGAATGAATCTGTCAATATCGTTTTAAACAACAAAGTGATTAGTGGTAGTTAAATCCTCCTTCACCGGCATATTTGAAGAAACACTAATTGACATTTTAAAATTCTATTCTACCACAACAAATTCATCATTAAAACAAATCTGTCTGGAACTGTGGGCTTATTGGATTCTTTGTTGTTTTCATAAACACCAGAGCCTTGTGATCGGTACGTGACATAAAGTGTTTACCATATAAGTATTGTTTAAAATGTAAGACAAACTCATATAAGGCTAATAACTCCAAAAGGCATCCGGGTAAAACAAAATTGACCGTTTTTCTTGGAGAAAGCTGTCTTTTCTTGAGATTCTTTATTCAACTCAACCTGGTAGTACGCATTTCCCAGGTCTATGGAACTAAAATATTTAGCGCCTCCCAACTGATCCAATAATTCATCTACGTTAGGCAT
>JBBMKC010206665.1:0-13461 GCA_037834085.1 Bipalium vagum
TATAAACTTAAATAAAAAATTAAAACAATTACTTGACCTTGCCATTTATAGTGGCATTTATAGTAAATATTAACCTTATTAAAATAAAATTTTTCACCACATTATTTTATGTTTTTTAAATTAAAAAAATCTTTATTGATCATTAAAAGCATGTAAATTTTTTCTGACCATGTTTAGTTTTCAACCCACTTGGGATAGATAAAATACTGAATCAAATGTAAAGGGTTAACAAAAAACTTTGTCACCAATGGGTTATGAAAAACATGATACAATAGGTTAGATAATCTTGCCATCAATCGGTTTTAAAAAGTTATTATCAAAGTGTTAAGAAAAATGCTTTATAAATTCCTTTAAAAATGTAGCAGAATAACTTTTTTAGAATGGACAAGAATTACATTACTGTAATCACCCTAGAAAAGACATGTTAGAAATTGAACATGGTTAGTTGTGATGAGTTAGGAAAAAAATGTGTTGAAAACTAAACATGGTCGGTAATCTCAACGTGCGAATTAGCATTAAATATATTGTAATAAAATTATATTAAATGATAATATTAATTAATATTTCCTCAAAATATTATTTTTAGTAAGACAGGTATGTTGAGAAAATGATTTACAATGGAATAAATCTGTATCAATTATAAAAGCCTGTAAAAATCTCTTTCATGTAGACAAGTGAAACCAGAAATATAAATAAAAAAAACAATAAGCAATATTTAAACGAATTCGTGACAATAAGCGAAAAATTAAAAAGAAATAGGAAAAAGCGAAATATTTATTTTCCACAATATTTTCGTGAGAAATGAATAAAAAAAATTACATTTTTTTATTTAAGAGGAAACGGTATTTGTTGTTCCCATATATGGAGAGATATTTCCACTTACTTCTGAATAAAATGTCAAAGATTATTTTTCGTGGAGAATGATTTATTAACAAAATCTAATTCCTTTTTATTCATTTCATTGAATAATTGTTTTTGTCTAAATTTTTTGAGATACTCTCTGAGAATCAAATTTTCTAAGAGTCTGTAAGCTGCAGCCTCGCCGATTTCCGAGCTAATTGGAAGAATTATAATTTAATAAATGATGCGAAGGATTAAAACATTTCAAAATTGAGAGTAAGAGGAAATAACAATCGTATATGACATTCATTTAAAGGACAACGACAAACTTGAGTTAATTTGGTCATCACGTTTTGCCATTTCTCTACGTTTTATTGCTAAGAAACAATCTTTCGTTTCACTGAATTTTTTGTTTAGTATTAATAATAAGTATTATTTATTAATAGAAACATATGATAAAATACAATTGAAATATTATTGCAATTAAGCCGAAAATGGACAACCCAACCATGTTCCAGTCAAAAATCTTCAATAAAACTCTTTTGAATGGAATGGCTTAGATTTATGGACAGAGATTAATTTTATTGCTTACTTATTTATATTATTTCATCTTTGTTTATTAATTATTAATATTCTTAAAATAATATTTCTTTCTAATAAAATATATTTAATTAAACGGGAACAGATTAAAATATCATTATTGAATTTACTATAGGTTTTTTCTATGGACACAAGTGATGGTGAATGTAATTTTACTTTATTTGTTTCATAAGTGTTTATAATTATATTATATATATATTAACCTACATAATAATATTTATTTATAAATATTATTACTATGTTTAAAACTTGAACATTTCACTTATATTACAAGCCCATCTGCCAAATGTTATTTTCGCTTTCACATGATGTACACATTATAAATTTGTTTTCACATTTATTCCCTTTTAATATGACATACGACCTGTTTCAATATCATTTTAAAGTTCTTTTAAAATTAAAAGAAATATTAATTTATTAATTTTTTAAAAAATTATTTATTTATTTATGGAAATAATTTTATTTCATACAGGATCATCCATAAGTAACTGTACGATTCAGTTTTTAAATATCTTTTTATAAAAATGAAAACGAAGAGTTTTTTCTTCTGTAATAATTTATTTAGATACAAAAGTTACATATGAAAAAAATATTCTCTAAATGACTTTCTCTGGATGCCTTCCACTCGAATGCTCTTTTCATGGTATTTTCCATCACTTTTTCGGAGTTTGCTTTTGGCACTTTCTTGAACTTTCACAATATTTTTGGTGAAAAGAAAATTTGAGGACGACCAGGCTTCAGAATATCTGTGACAATTCCATATTCTTCAAATTTCTTAATTACATTGCGAATGTAATTAATACTCGGCACATTTTCCAGTCCGAACTCTTGGTATAATTATCGCCCATTCTCATAATAGGTTTTACGATGCTGAATCGTTGTTTGATTGTGTAATTTTCCATGATGATGATTTTATGATATGAGGAATATATAAACGGATTATTGAATGCTAAAATTATTTGTGTCATTTAAATATTTTTTTCAATAATTTTACGATTCGCCAATCCTCAGTAACTTTTCTTCTTACATTCTTCATCAAATTAGACGGAATATAATTACGAAAACTTTATTTCTTGTCAAGAAATAATGTTTTGCGAATTGACAAAATTATTTCTACAACCCCTTTGTTTCAATTTTTTTTTGACAATAAAAATATCCTAAACCTCATCAACCTGAAATCTCTGATTTCGTTATCAAAAGCTTGAAACATTGTTTTCCAAACCAGATAAAGAAAAAAATTTCCCCTGACAATTAGTGAAAAGAAATCGAATTTTCTTTTCGATTCTTTCCCATAAAAGAAAAATACACAAGTATAAATAGATTTTATTTCAATCAAAATTTCAATGATTTAATCACTTATTGGCAATGCCTCCAATTTTGTGCAGTGATGATTTCGAATTTGGAATTTTTTTTCTTTTTCACTAAATATTTACAAATAAACTCATTGAACAAGACAATTTTTTTATTAGCATTAAACCTCTGTTTTTAATATTGAAAAATACTAAAAATATTAAATAATAATACTAAAATAATATAATATTGATAAATATAATAATTTAATATTAATTTAATTATAATAATTATAATAACTGTAATTAATAAAATATTAATATATAAAATATATAATATTATATTTATGATATTCATAGAAAAATGAATAATAACGATAATAAAAAAACAAATAAATTATTATAATAATAATAAAATGATAAAATTTGCCAATTCTTCGATTAAAAATTGAATTTGGATTGGATATAAATTAAAATAATAATATTAATTAATGCAAATAAAAAACATAAAAAATTATTAATTATTTCTATATTTTCTTTAATTCCAGTGTAATGCTATTTGGTTTTAAGATTCAATTAAGGAACAGTTTTTATACTAATTAATGATTGATTATTATGTTTTTCTATCTAATTAGAATTAAATAATAAAAATTATTAAGTATTAATTATAAATGGCAAATTAACAATGAATATAATTGGAAATAGTAGTATTTTATATAAAACTTTTATGGTATATTTAAAATGAAACTTTTCGAAGGTAAATGAATAGCTAAATATATCAGATTTGTTCTGATTAAATCATTAAGTTAAACACACAGTTAACAATATTGAAATAATAATAATAATAATAATAATAATAATAATAATAATAATAATAATAATAATATATTTATAATTATTCTGATTTTAATTTTTATAAAGATCCATTGGTATGTAATCAATCATGTAATGTTTTAATTAAAGTTTTGATTTTTCAATAGCAACTTTTGTGGATCATAATTAATTACTGTCAACATTGAGTGACATGTAAGGGTGTCGTATCTGAGGCTGTATCTAACCCACTGATTTTGGAAAAATTGAAAATTCATAAGATTCTCTTCAGTGGAAAGCTGATCGAATATGATAGTGGTATAATTGTTTATGTCATTCAGAGATAATGAATTCATTGAAATTTCTTTAGTAAAACAGGGATTGATATTTCTATTAATCATAGAAAATCTCTCGTGGAGAAAGTCAAATGTGGTCGAAAATAAATTTCCAAAGCCTCTCTCGAATAATAAAAATTCTTCGTTTTCTTCTTGTTGAAAATTGATAAAATGCTGAACAGAACTGATGTAATTAATCAATTTTAAAAGTGGGAAAATTTCAAAAAGCCATTCATATCGAAAATCCAAAAAACTGAAAAAACTTTTTAAAACTGAAAAAATAAGTGTAAAATAAATTAATTTAATTATTTCTTTCTTTAATTAAATGTCAAATCTATCATTTTTCTTCGGAACTGATCAAATTCAATTTATCACTTGTAAAATTTTTGAGATTTAAGAGGGAAATATGTTTGGTAAGATTGGAACTGTTTTTCCAACAATCCGATTATGGCATTATAATTGAGTTAGGCAATTTTAATCTAAGATTATTTTGTCCGATTTTTTATTCTTTCGTAAAAATAACTGACCAAAACCAGTCCAGAATGAGTCTAAATATAATTTTCTTTCTCTATTGATGGAGGCGTTGGATAATCTATAATTCTATATTTTTTTCAGAAATTGAAGTTTTTCAATAAAAAATTAAAAAATCCTTTTAATTATTCTCAAAAGGGACAACTATCGGAGATATCTGAGAAAAAAACATTTTCCCTTTTTTCTATAATGAACTTTAAGTTTTTTATAATTTTGAAGATTATATGAAAAAAAAATATAATGAAAATATATACTTATACACAAGTGTTACTTTTTATCATTATAATGCAGAAAATGTTTACATTTTTTAAAGAAAAAAATCTTTTTAATTAATTTATGAAGAGTTTTAATTTTATCTTTTTAAGTGATAATGTTCCAGCCACCAAAATGATTTAATATCATTAATATAATTAATAATATAAATTTTATTTTAATCTTTTCCCAATAAAATTAAAATATTTTTTTTATTAGCCAATAACGAGTAGTGACAAAAAAGTTGCACTAAGTTTGATCATTCATAAAATGAAAATGAAAAACAATTTTTACAACTATTTAATTATTAATAACAATCAATGAATCAATTTAAATGGTCATGGTCAGCAACCTTGAGTAAATGTTTTGAAATCTGTCGCCAAGCCTCTTGGACGCCGGTTGGATCGATTTTGTTTAGTGTATAATTAATCCGATTGTTGGATGTTTTAAGCTTTCCATCTATTGGCATAGACTAATTAAGCTAATTGGCCAAAAAAATCTTCATTGGGAAGATATTGAGGAAATTTTGTGGGATTTCAGTCTTTCGGTATATAGGGAATATTTTTGGACTTGAAAAACTGGGACGTTGTTTTGGCATGCTTTTTCAGGCCAGAATACGTAATTATCTTTTGAATGATGCTTTTGAATAAAAGGAATCATAATCTTCTGTAAAAATTGCAAATGATAACATTTTTGATTGATAGCCAAACAACCAAGCTTGAAATAAGGCTTTGAGGTTCCTTTTTCTGAAACACAAATGTAAAGAATAACATTTGGCTCACATTTTTTTGAATTTGTATTAGACTTGGAAACTAGCAGCAGACATGTCGTTCGAATAAAATATATCGTTTCCCGCAATTTGTGGTGCGCTCAGAGAAAAATATCTTTCATTTTCCATCACGAAGATCTTTTTGCCAAAATTTCATACCCTCCATCGACAGTTAATGTCTTTAAAAATCCATAACTGGTAAAATGTTTTTTGAAATGACTTTCTTATTTAGAAAAATATTAATATATTACATTTATATGAATATTCTATCCAATTTTAAGCTTCTGTTCCACTGTTATTATTCTATTTCTTCCATATATATATATATATATATTCATTGAAATATGCCTTGATTGTTATTTAAAATTTCTTTGAGTTCAAGACATTACTGAGTAATATTTTAATTTATTCAATTAAATTTCGGTCTGGACATAATGCCAACGTTATAATTATTAAAATCAGCAATTTTGGTGAAAAATTTTTAAGATGAACATCATCTCTAATAATAACGTAGCAAAAGTTAATATTTGTTTTCTTCTTAATTCATTCATAAAATAAATATTTTCCAAAACTATCGAAAATTATTTTCACTATACAAGATATATAAAAAATATACAAAAATAAAAATGTTATTTGAAAATCAATTAAAACTGAAAAATCTATTAATATTTTTTCTTATTTTTTATTAACCAGATAAATCCTTTATTTTTTAAAAAAAATTTTAATAATAGAATTTGATTAAATAATTGTTTATTAATAATTTTGAAAAATATTTTATTTACTTTGGAATTTTCTTTTTGAAAAATTCAATGTATCAAAGAAGCTAGATCAATTGATAAATAATCCCATAAATAAATGGCTACCGTCAGCCGTTGTGGGAATGAAAAAATCAGATTAATATTAAATATATTATAAAAATATTTATTTATTTTTGTCGCCGATCTTTATATTTATCAAAATTCAAATTTGAGTTTTTATTTATATTTTGATAAAATATATTGTTGCAATAATATAATAATATTTACTTTAAAACATAATTTTGTATAAAATACTCATTAAATAGAAATATAATAAAAGACTAATTAACATATTTAATTATTACATTATGTTTTCTTATTATATATATAATTTATTATCATTAATTATTTTTAAATTATTATATATACATTAACATTATACAGTAACATTATTATAATTAATTACCGATCTAAATAGTTTTGGAGATTTAAGATTTAAAATTATTATTCACATTAATTATTATAATTATAATTGTTTAATATATTATCTTCGGACTCTTGATTTATTATTTATAAAGATTTGATTAATATAAAACCCTTTAGAACCGAATGCGAATGAAAATCGACAGAATTTGTAATTTCAATAAATATTTTTTCTTTGTAATTTAATATTTAAAATAAAATTTAAATTAATATATTTATGTAAATAAAATTTATTCTTTTTTATTTTTAAATCCCACAAATAATATTTATTACAAATTATATTATAACTTTGTTTTATTTTATTAAAATCTTTTTTAATTTTCAAAAGATTCATTTGTTTATATTGATAAATCTTACTTTAAAATTAACAAATTATATTCCAAAATATAAAAATTAAATATCTCTATTATATTTTTTGATTATTTATTTATGTTAAAGATATTTTAATCATAACCTTAAAAAACCTCACTGTTTTATTTATTGATTTTTACAGATTTTTAAAAATATTAAACCACAAATATTATGACAAACTTTTATTATTTATAATTAAATTAATTTTTTAATATTACAAAAATATCTTTTAATCTCCATCATGATGAAACCTGTTGATCACAAATCTGATAAAAAATACTTTTGCCAAATATCAAATATTTTCCTTTTTAAAAATCTTTATCTTACCACCTTTATTTATTGATCAAGTTTTTACATTCTTACTTGAATATTTTTATATAATTCTTCAATACGCAATTTCTTTGCGTTATTTATTCTTTTATGCCCGATGCAGAATTACCATTCTGTCCCCTAAAAGAATATATTTATTTTGTCAATGAAAATATAAATAATTAACTGATCACATATTCCCATCAATTGTTTTCCCCAGTTTTATACCAGCCTTAAAGTTTTTATTTATTTCGCTATTTTTGATAACCTTCACCAAAAGATGGGACGGTTTTTAAAATAAGTAGTTAACTGTTTATTTATTTATATTTCCAGCAGATCTTCAACAATCTTCAATAATTGATAGCAATGAAAAGATAATAATAACAATAATAATAATAATAATAAATTTGAGGAAAAGAAAAACAATTCAAGACTCAATTTTTCATCTCAGAAAATTTGAAACGTTAATTGAGTTACAATTTCTGGTCTCACGCAATTGGTCGGGGTTAAGAGAAGTGTTATAAGTAATAAATTAATGAAATAAATTTTCACATTTTTATTGGGAAGAAATTGATTTTCACATTCGAAAAGGAATTATGAAATAAAAAAAAATAATTAGTCTCATCAATGCTTCGTTGCTCTTCCTTAACCTATTCTTCGTCGTTATATTTTTTCTTACCTTTGTTTCTTTTTATTTTCTCTTTGAAAACGATAACGTTGATGAATGATCTCACATTTCGTATTGCAATGGACGGATTCAGTTTCCATTGAAGGGATTCCTTGTAAAATGTTAATTATTGTACAAAAAGATTTTATAATTTTATAACAATAATGATACAATCAGTATTAATTAGTAATAATTGAATTAATTCCGTCTAATTAGTCTATATTATTTATTTTCTTAATTTAGCATCAAAAGAAAAAGCCCTCATTTCCATGATAATTAGACGAGAAATTTTTAAAAATTTTTTTTTTGAAATTTTTAAAAAACTCTTTCTTTGAACCATATATTTAATAATAATAATAATAATTGATTTTATTATTTAATTGTAAAATATTATCAAAATAAACAATTTCGATCTTTCGTATTTAAGGACACTTCATTAGGCCATTCAGACTACTTTTTTTAGAATATAGGGACAAAAAACTTTCTTTTTAATTTAACAAAAAATTTTAAATAAAAATAATAATGCGATGTGAAAAAAAAATTTATTAAAAATCTTTTTAAATTCAATTTTGTTTTATTTTTTTAACCAGAGTACTCAATGGTAAAGTACACTACAAAAATATAATTTAATTTATCCATAAAAGACTTTTTCAGGCTGATACTGAATGGCAATGCTTCAAAACTCTTTAACATTACTTCATTGTACTTCAGCATCTATTGATAAATTTCAATCAGGATAAACTGAGAAAGGATGATCATATATTGTATATGAAAGGCAAACATTTCATTGGAATAAAGCACTTTGAAGTTGTACGTTTTATGGGATTTTAATTTCGTTTTCGGTTTTTCCCATTTATTATTATTATTAAATGGTGGTTGGTATTGATAATTCACATTTGTGACGTCGAAAGCAAAAGCCAAAGGGAAATGGACATTTGATAAATATCTTTTGGTCTCTATTGGTACTTTTTCATTTTTGTTTTATATATGGTTTTTTTATCAATAATTTAATTATAGTTTTAGATAAAAGAGAAAAACTTTTTATCAGTTTTAATGATTTTTACGGAAGGTTAAATTAAAATAAAAAAACCAAAAATGTTTTGTCAGATCTGCATTTTCTCTAATATTTTTTTTAATGACAGGCAGATTTGATGAAGGTTCCACAACTGATTTTTATAACTGATTTCAACAGATAATAAAGGGGGAAGTATTTTTTGTCGTTTCCAAAAGTGTTTATTATCAAATTTATTATTATATTTTTAATGAAACTATGTTGAACGGTTTTTAAAAATTCGCTGTGGAAATTTTATATTTTTTGTGAAATTATTAAAAATTAATTTTTTTATTAATAAAATTGGATCATTTACGTGATTAAGGCTAGAAAATACTTAGACTTTACCAGAAATAATGAAAATACCTTTTTGAAAATTTTCCATGTAAAATAATAATAATTTAATAGTACAAAAATACGATTGGTTGAAACATTCCAATTATTGTTTGAACTAAATTAGTTTAATTCAAAACCAATGTTCGAAAATGTTTTTTACTTCTGAAGGGATCTGGCAAGAAAGAAATATTAATCAACTTGAAGAGATATGTTGTGAATAGGCCCATTTCAGACGACCATTTATAACTGGATCCCAGATTTTTCATCTGGTCCAACAAGTATTGGATTCAACAAAAGTGGATGACGTTTTGAAATCAGTGAAGAAATTAAGAAAAATTGGAATATATTGTGAAAAAAGAGCAAAATATTATTCAAACGCAGCTATCTGAGAGGCTGAATGTATGCAAAAGAAATATCATTCTGTGTGATATTTGATAGAATGTTGTCTTGTATGAGGATAAAATATCTTCATTAAATAATTAGTGTTGCTCAATCATAAGCAGCCTTGTATTAAATAACTTCATCAGATTTTTAAAGTAAGAAACCTCTGTAATCATCAATCAGAGTTCAATCAAATGTGGGTAATAACTATACTGAAACATGAAATCTGTAATATTTTGATTTTTGTTGAATATTTTTTATTAAAGTTGTAATCATGATTTGATTCATATTCATTCATTTTAACGAAGTAAGATTACCTAAATGAAATCATTTTTCAATAGTTGTAAATTGAAGTTCAAAAAAGTTTTTTTGTTTAGATAATAAGGGAAGATTTCTATAGATTTTTTTCTGTTGCTTGTTTAATTAATACTGGATATATTGATATTTTTTTTTATATTATATTTCAAAAAATTGGTTAAATAATAACAGGATACGTGTGATAGTTCATTCCAAAAATGTTTCACATTATTCGTACATGGATCGCATTGTTATCTAATAGTTACTTTATACGTTAGTTCATCCGAAAAGTAATGTCAGTTTATTGACAAATTTATTAAAAGTAAAAAAAATTAATCAATAAACTCATTATAGATTATTTCACTAAATATTAATATAGAAGCAGTATTTTAAATAATATGATTTATTTAAAATATCTGCAGTTAATTTAAAATTGGCAAGCCTCAAGCAAACAGGGGAATATTTGAAGAGTTGCATGTTATATGTGAACTCAGAAGCAACGCCAAGACGGAGCATCCATAGAAAAAGGATATTGTTTAGCATTTGGTGGAATGCCCATGAAATTATTCGCTTTAAATTGCTGAAAATGGGCAGTTTAATTACAGCAGACATCCTTTGAGAACAATTTATCATATTAAAGGATGTTATTAAACGTAAACACTGCATTTCTTTTTTTGAAAAATATTTAAAAATCAAGATGCTATCGATTTTTTCGAGTCTTAAGATGAGACGTTTTACAAAAGTTGGGTTGAAAACTTGGCTTTTCGTTGGCAAAACAAGTCATCATAAATTTCATGCTTAATGATCTAATAATTTTTTATTTAAATTCTAAAAGTTATTTTAGGAATAAAATCATGTTATCGTCATCCTGGACTAATATATAAATATTTGCATAATATTGAATTGTTTTATCAAACTATTATATAAAATGTTTTTACAATTTTTTGATTCTCTTTTCACTTATCCACCTTTATCCTTTAACTACTGACATCATATTTATGTAGTTATCCCCTGTTAGATTCATAGCCCAGTGTTGTTATCCAAATCACTTCTGACAGAAGTGAATTGAAGCTGTCAAATGGATAGATGGTCAAATGAGATTTGATATTTAAATCGGTTATAATAATCGAAAAATAATTAATTCCAAAAGTTGAAAAAATATTTCAAAGATATAATATAATCATTTGGCTATTATATATAATATTTTCATTTTCTAATATTTTGAAATATATAATTCAGATTTAATCGGTTTTCAAGGATGTCTGAGTATATAAGCACGATAGAAATGTATATTTTTGTCAAAGTATTTTTTTATAAAAATAATATAAAATTTACTTTTGATTCTTTTCAATCAATGTCTACAGCCCTGAAGAAATATATGGGCTTCAAGTATATTGATGGTTTTACAAAGGAAATATTTCTTTCGTATTTCCGCATTAATTGATATATATTAAAATACTTTTAATTATTTCTATAATAAATACATTTTTTACAATATTTTTTTTGCTTTTAATTTATAATTTATTTTTAAATTTACAATATATTATTTATAAATAAAATTCATTTTTATTCACAACATAAATAATTAATTTAATAAATCATTTTAAAATTAAAAAATTTTTTTGAAAAATTGCAATTCCAATTTCGATGACAAATAATAAATAAATAAATATATATATATATTTAATTAAAACAATTTTTAATAATATTTAATTATTTTATCCAGAAACATAATCCGCCTTAAATTACAATGGTAATAATGAAATGAACTGTAAATATGATAAAAATTGAATATCTAATTAAATATTTATTAAATTTAGAAACAAATAAATCTCTCAATTTCTAAAGAGACATTTTATTCATGAAACTATAGAGTAATTATCACGAATTTTCAGCGTATTTTAGTCAATAGCTTTTAAAAATTGCTTGGGTTTTAAGAGTCAAAATTAATCATTTTATTTTATTTAATTATGCATATAACCAATTTATAGATTAAATTATTTTAAAGAATTTTACATTAGATTTTAATATCAATATATGTAAAATCAATCTTTGAATTATTAATTTTCGTTATTAATTAATTAATATTGATTTCTTATTGAATAATTATTATATTTTTTTTATTAAGTCATTTACAACATGAAATTAAATAAGTTTGAAGTATGAAAATAATGAAGTACAGAAAATTATTAGGCATGACATTCAAGTATTAATTTCATCAAGAAGATCCAACTGTTATAGCAAACATGTATAATTCAATGTTTTAGTATTTTGAGGATTACTTTCAGAGTTGACGTTAAATTTGACCTAAAGATTCTAAAGAAAATTATAATTTGAACGGTCTTGAAAACCATCTGACCACTTCTTCGATTAAAGTTTTTGATCTGAAGATAATGCAAAGTATTGATACATTTAAAATCCAATGAGAAATTTCTGAAAAACTTGAAAAACTTGAAGAACCTCAAGAAACTGTTTCAAGTTTTATGTTTCACTGGGAAAATTGAGATAGATATGACGTTGATTAAGTAAATAAAAGATGATAGTAAAAAAATAACTAATTCAATCTATTTAATAAAGATATCTTTTCTTCGAAAATAATCAATGATGATGAGAAAGAGTTCTGTTACGGAAAAAACGAACATTTAACTGAATTCACATTATGGACCTCAACACATAATTACTACAATATTATATCTAATCAAAATGATTAAATAAAGAATTCCGCCTGAAAGAGACATAAAGTTAAATTAATAATAAAAGCACTAGATAATACGTTTCTGTTTAAGTGTAGAAAACGTAATAATGACATCATCAGAGAACTAGCAATAGTAATATGCGAAAAACAAACAAGAGGAATGGGCAGGATCTGAATTGTCAACAGGACTTTCGAAATTTCATCTAATCAGGAACATCCATGTGAAATCTTTATTTTTCAAAACGAGGTCGAATCAGACAACAGAAAAAGATATACTTAGCCTATCAGGTACGGATGACAGGAATATAAATGAGGATGAGTAGAAATTGGATTTGCCATCTGACAAACTTTTGTCTTTTATTTTTAAAAAAATTCTTTTGTATTTTTTTAGAATAAAAAAACCATTGGATAATGGGTTCTTAGGCTAAGAAAAAGTAATTTATACTTATCTGGCTTCAAATCTGATATTCAAAACGCGGGAAAGTGTTCCGAATTGAACAGAAAAACTGCAATTCATAATTTTACCGAAACATGGCCAAAGATGATAGAGAAGAACGATTAAATTTGAATGTTCAAATAAAGGGTTAAATTTAGAAATGCCACTTGTACACCCAACAATGGATCAAAAATCAATTTTCATCCATCTTTAATGAATAATATAATAATAATAATAATAATAATAATAATAATAATAATAATAATAATAATAATAATAATAATAATAATAA
>JBBMKC010206676.1:0-13460 GCA_037834085.1 Bipalium vagum
GCCACACATAAGAAAATTCTGTCTTCAATTGACAACATTCTAAAATGACATAAATATGTATTAATACAGCATATAAAAACATTTTTTTGTGTTTAACATAAATGAAAATATATAAAAAAATTAATGAAAATAAAAACAGTTTAAAATTGTTGCGCATATATTAATGTAATTAAAACAAAAACACGGAGTGACTTATCGAACACCCTGTATTCTTTAATTTTGTTATACTTTTGAAAATTTGTATAATAATTCCAAAAAGATTTAGATAAATTAGAAATTTTAATACATATGATTATATTCGAACATATTTATATTTGGCGAAACCTTTATTATTGCATTTCCATACACAAAAATCGTTGATAGAACGATGTTTTGTCCATATTATTTTATTTGAACTTTGAATTTTATTTATTAATAATCTATATATATATATATTGCAAATAGTAATTGCACAAGTAATCAGTATTTTTTACCTGATCCACAGAAACATATTTTTAACATCTTTGATAACTATAGAACTGTTCTACATCGTCTTTTATTAATTAAGGCAATTATGTGTTTATTATTATCAACCGATGTAATTTAAGTCTTGAACAGAATTTTGTGTAAATTTAAAAAATACAACACAACATTCTGTCGTATATTTTCTTTTATGTTTAGGTTCCCTTTTTACTTATTGAAGAAAAAAATAATATTAAAAATATGCTGTATATCATGGATCCTTTTTAGGTTGCTTTACTAAATGATTAAATTAGTCGTATATCTCAAAATGTGACACCCTTGCCAATTATATAAACAAAATTATTTTAAAACAATCTTAATAAAAAAACGATATGTCTCTGTTTCTGTTCAACCAGACATTTATTTTATTTTTATTCTTTAATTCATATAAAAATATTTAATATATTTTTATATATTCCTTTATTTTTTGAATTAATTACAATTATTATTAATTATTATTATTATTAATTTTCTTTAAAAAGTTTAAAATATCTTGAAAATAATTTTATATAATTTAAAATTATAATGAAAACCTTAAATATTGCAAGGTTATCTCTTGAAATTGATTAATTAAAATGACCAACGCTCAACCATAATGAAGAATGTTTAAAATCAATAACCAGAGAAAAACGACCAATGATCTGAGACAGAGGAAGATTTTAATAAAGAAATAAATTTTAAATAAATTTATTGATTTTTTCCTTTTATGTTAGACTCATGACAGAGATAAGTTATTAAAAAGAAATTAGAAATAAATCTTAATATAAATTATTTTTCTGTTTTGAATGATTATATTATAATTATATATTATATTTATTTCACTGACTAATTACTTGCAACCAATGGTTATTTTGTGTTTATCTATATAAACCATACATAAAATTTTATTCAAACATGTAAATGAGTAAATAAATAAATAATATAAATAGATAAAATAAAAAAAATAAATAAAATTTTCTTTTGAAGTGAGAATATTGGAATTTCCTTTAATCAAATCTATGATTTTGGTAAAAGAAAATTGCAAAAAAAGAAAGGAAAAGAAAACTTTTAGCATACAAGTCTATTCCTAATATTCCAAAGTGCCTAGAACCTGGTTCTATAAACTATGTAATATGGATTATGGATCCTTATGTTTTTGAGAATAATATCAGAATACTATTTGTCACAAGATTTCACTTTTATTAATCGTTATTGTACTAGGGTGAGTCATAAGTTTTTTAAAGGTCTTTATTAAAGAAATATGAAAAGCGTGTAGAAAAATAAGAAATCAAATTTAATATTCTAAATAAAATCCATTGTGATCTATGCATTGTTGTTATCTTTTGGCCAAATTTCCGATTCCGGCCCGATACCATTTGGCGGGTTCTGTCGTGAATACACATATTTTAGAAATATGTTTTGTTAGAGGAATTATTTTTTCAACAAAATGATGTACCATGAGATCTTAATGTTCAATCTGAATTGAGTAAAGAGGTTGTCATAATTGGTAACCCAAGAAGTGAAGATCTATTCCACTGCATTTCTGTATTGACTATCTAAGGCAGAAGATTTTGTATCAAGAGAAATAATAAAAAAGAACATTTTCTGATAAACATTATAAGATTTAGTTAATGCCTATAGAAATACGTATATATCTTAGAAAACGGTTTCGTTTTTTTCCTTCTACTATTTCTATGGAATAGGAAGACCGTGTATTTACTTAACGAACACCCTGTATTTTTAAGTTACTTTCTGAAAAACAGTAATCAAAATAATAAAATAAAATAACATTTAATAATAATTATTCTAAATACCTTTTTAAAAAAATTTTTAACATCTTTAAATCTGAAAAATACTTTTTTGTTTAAATGTAGATAATTTATGTTAATAATATTTTTATTATTACCATTATTTATTATTGAATAATTATTAATATTATAGAAAAATAGTTTTCAAGAGAAAATATTTTGGAAGGTCAGAAAAAAGAATTCCCGATGCAAAAAACAATCTGATGGCTACACAAGAGGTATACAAGTAAAGACCATTCCTGAAGCCTTGGTTATCGAAAACCAGCATGTAATTTTGTTTTAATTAAATGCCTGAAATTCCATTCGATAAAACAAGAGTTTATTTGTTATTATTTTTTTCCAATGATAATGTTTTGGTGAATAATTTTTCATTTCTTTTATCTTTTTCGATTATCTAACATTAAAATTTCAAATCCGACCAACGTACTGAAAATTTTCACTACCTCTCTCAGGCAATAACAAATAATAACTCAAATCCCAAACGCTCTTATTTGATTTGTTGCCTCTTTCCCTTATATATTTACTTTTCTCAAATCTTATAGACTGAAATAAATTTGAAGAGAATGGGCACGAAAAATGAAGATTGTCATCAGATTTCCGAGAACCAAAACGCAGATAGTAAGAGAGATATTTCGTCTAACAATAATATTCAGATGGATAATTCCTCATCATTGAAAGCGCCACCATATTCAGTGTATCGAGAACAATTGATTAATGATGACCATAATAAGCATTTTGTTCTTCGAAATCGAGGCAGGAATTTTCCCAAATTCATCATTCTCCATTATTCTCCGTTCAAAGCCGTATGGGATTGGGTTGTTCTGCTGTTGGTCTTGTATACGGCAGTGTTTACCCCTTATACTACAGCATTTCTTTTGAATGAAAACAAAGTGATGATTTGATTTGATCATCGGCTTGTAAATAATACTGGTTTTTCCTTTTTCCTTTAGGCCAAAGCACAATTAAACAAAAACCCCGATACTCGGCTCAATGTGGCATCAGACAACGAAGCCGGACCCTTGGTAATCATAGATTTAATAGTCGATGTCATCTATATTGTTGATATCTTTATCAATTTTCGTACAACATATGTTCATAGTGGAGAGGTCATATCTGATCCTCAAAAGATTGCCCGGAACTATATACGGGGATGGTTTTTGTTAGATGCCTGCTCGGCCATTCCGTTTGATCTCGTTGTTTTTGGTACCGGAGGTTCCACAGATGTGAGAATACTGATATATTATTGTTATTATTGTTCTTATTAATGAACCAGTTCTGAAAGCTAATATAACAAAAAATTCATTATAATATAAAAAATGATAAATAAAAATATTTTAACAAATAATTAATTCTCTCCATCATTTTAATTTTTAATTTTTTTGATAATAATATTGTTTAAATTAAAAAGAAAAGAAAATTTTCTATTTTTAACAATATTGGCTATTATTTTATTGAGAAAAGATTAAAACAAAATAAGAAAGGAAATAAATTGATTAATAATAAGGATTCACAATTAATTTCAAGTTTGAAAAGTTCATTAAATAATTAAAAATTAAAGTAAATAATAAAACAATTTTGTTTGCTTATTATTTTAAAATGTTATTAAACGAGAATAACTGGCTTCTATAATTCCATGCTGAAATGTTTGAAGGAATTAAAGTAAATAATAATTAAAGGATTAATTAAACATTAATAAAAACCAAAATTAATAATAATAGCCAATATAATAACCAATTTATAAGAAAATGTTGATTAATTAATTAATGACCTTTTAATTAAAATCCAATAATGCAATATGAGACATTTTTATACCTGTTTTGTAAAGGAAATCTTGAACTTATATTTTGAGAAAAAATATTATTATTTCGAGTAATGCTTTAAATAATGAAAAATAATTGTTAAGAAATAGTTTTCATTTTAAAACTTTGTTTCGTTTCTAAATTTTATTTTTTTCTATTAAATTTCTTATGTAAGATGTATAATGTAGAAGAGAGTACTTTAAGTGAGTGAAACCAAAAATATGTTCTGAATTTAACAGTAGAATAATTTTCTTTTTATTGTAACTGTTATAATTACATTTTAAAATTATGAAAATTAAATAAAAAAATATATATAAAATATAAGGTTGGTGCAAAAATAATGGCCGTTTTTAAACTATTTAGTTTAAATGGTTTCTGTTTCATTCATTTAGAATCAATATTATATTATTATATATCAATTTATGATTAATTAACTAAAATAGTAAGACCAGAAATTCAAATAATTACTTTGCATGAATTTAAATTTGGTCACAATGCTGCAAAAGCGACTGGAAGAATGGGAAGTTAAAAACGTAGATGTTTTGAAAAGTCTCGGGTTGGAAATATCAGCCTCAAAGATGAAGATCGCTGAGGACGGCTCAGTTGAAACCAATGATCAAAGCAGACCAAAGGAAAATGACACGAGAGGTTACAAAAGACATTAACT
Source organism: Bipalium vagum (assembly GCA_037834085.1). NCBI lineage: Eukaryota > Metazoa > Platyhelminthes > Tricladida > Geoplanidae > Bipalium > Bipalium vagum. The sequence continues at coordinate 4,755 of JBBMKC010206676.1, forward strand.
TTAATCATACCATAGTTCTTCGTCACTTGCACAAAATTAGAAAGATGGACAAATGGGTACCGAACGAGTTGACCAAAAATCAAAAAATCTCCTTTATGAAATCTGGTCCAGACTTCTGCGTAATAAAAACGCATCGTTTCTTGATCTCATAGTCACGTGCAATGAGAAATGATTGTTGTATGATAACAGACAACGATCTGCTCAATGGTTGAACCATGATGAGTGTCCACGACAATTTCCACAGCCAATGTCGTACCAAAAAAAGATTTTGGTGAGTGTTTGATGGTCGGCCACTGGTCTGATTCATCACATCTTTCTGAAAGTTGGTGAGACCATTACTACCGAGAGGTTTGTTCGAGAGATAAATGCAATGCACGAAAAAACGTGGAGAACAACAATCAGCTTTAGTCAATCGGAGAGGTTAAATTTTAAAATATTTTCCAAAAACCGGCTTTTATTTCTGCACCAACCTAATAAATTAATTTATTAAAATGTGGTTATATTATATTTAACAAATTTGATTATAAATATTAAACTTATTTCTATAACAAAATTTGTTGAAATAACCCAATTAGTAAAAAAGATTTTGATTTTATTGATTTCTTTGTTTTAAGAATTAATATTACCCTGGTAAAACAACACTATTTTTTAAAAAAATTGGAAAAAAAATCAAAATAAAATGGAAAATTCTATATATTTCCTAACATGATATATGAAAGAGTTTTTAATTTTAATGCTAATAATATGATAATAATATAATTCTTGTCTACCTCAGAATGACGAAACATGAATTTATATTATTAGAAAATAATAAATATTAATTTAATAGAAATTTTTCCTTTTTAAAAAAAAGATTCAACAAAAAACTCACATAGGAAAATTTTCACGCAACATTTAGAACAATTTTAATATTTGATAAAAGGGGTTGATTATAACGATAATATCTTAAATGATTTATTTATGAAATTCCAATTCTTTATTTTATTGGTCAATAAACACATAAATATAAATTTATTATTTAATAATATTCAAAAATTCTGAAGTGTAAATATTGTTATGAATTATAAGAGATTAAAAAAGATATCAATTCATTGTTTAGATTAGATTCTTGGATGAAATTACCATTAGGTAAAGTTGGAAAAAGACAAAAATTGGAAATTGTCAAATTATTTCATAAATATTAGGTTTCTTAACAAATACCGTGTTTCACCGATTATAAGACCTAATGCAAAGTTAGTACCAACTTGTTCTGATTTCTTTTAATATAAGTCACTTAATAATAAAATTATAATAATAATAATAATAAATAATAAAAGATCCAGTAACTTTCTAAAAAAAAATTGGTTAATTGTTTAATTATTTTGTTTAAATAAATATTTTTAACAAACTATTTCAAGTTTCATTTGATCGAAGAATCATAAGATTGGACAACTGATGAAACTGTAATGGAAGAGGATAAAAATGAAAAGAGGGATTTTTAAAATATACTTTTAATATTACTGTCATTTTAAAAATAAACTAGTTTAAAACATTAGCTTTTTCGACGACCTGAATAATATAAGAATGTGTCTTATAATCGGAGAAACACGATACTTCCATAAATATAACAATTTTTAAGAATGAGATATTCTTTTCTTTTAACAACTGACTTCTCTAAAACAAGAGAGTTTTCATTTTTGGAAAAAGTATTAAAATAAATAATAAAATTCTAATAATTCTGATAATTTTATAAGGATCCGGTATTAAGAAAAGTACATAAAATTTTTATTTCATTATCAGTTTCATAGACGATCTCAGCCAATTACCCAACTGCCTACCGGATCAACAGGTGTCACTTGAGCAGAAACAATATAGTTAGATAGAGGATTTTTGCAGTGAGACGAGGCCAGATGATTGCCTCCTTTCAATTAATTTGATTATGGTTTCGATTTTTTTCTCATGGCTGATTCTGAAATCTGATAAATCTTATTATTCTTATGACTTGAAATTGTATATTTGTCGAATTAAAACAACTTTTTTAATTAAATAACTCTAGCAATAAACTTGTTATGACCTTACTCATACTGCTTAACTATGCCTTAAGGGGAGTCCTTAAGACACCACCACCTATTCTTTCCAATCTAGTTATCATCATCTGTACCTCAGTAGAAATATAGAACTAAACTTGTTATGGAGATTGTAATTCAGAGTTTTACAGTTAAAGACTTGACGGATTTATTTATTTCTATTGACTAGACAATTACCATTTTTACTGTTTTACAATTGATAATCATTGTATTGATAAGATAATATCATTTCAACGTATGTATCTTTCAGATTAATGATAAATTAAGAGTCAGATGTGAATGGTTTTACAGTCTGAAAATCAGTTTAAAGCTTGAGAAATGTGATTATAATTCAAAATAATAATCAATTCAGATATAAACGAAAAATCTATCTGATGTGTGTGAAAAGTCTTTAGACTCGTACAGAAATAAAATTAAGAAGTCCATAAAATAGAAGGTTCGTATGGGTTTTTGTATGACTATATTAAAAATCAAATAAAACCTAAAATAAATGAACCTAAATTAAATGTTATTCATTAAAATAATCATCATTACAATCAATAACACTTTTTCAATGTTAAAATTAAATATTAATAAATAAATAAATAAATAATAATCTTTATAAAAGAAGCGAAAAACTTATTAACTTCAACTTCAATTTCTTTTCAATTTTGGAATTGTTTGTTTCGAAAATTCTTTTCCAAGGTAACAAAAAGACGATAGTCTATAGTATAGACATCAGAAGAATATGGTGGAATTTTTTAATCTAGTGCTTTAATTTTAATAGTATATATAAACAGATATTACTGAATCTGTTTTAAATAATAACGGTTTAGTGAAATTTTTTAGAATGATTTTTTAAAAAATGTACCAAGAAATTGAAATTTTCAGCTTAATTTATATTTTACTTCCGACAGACATTATTTGTCACCGACTATAAATAGATCAGAGAGTTCTTTACTGATAAGAAAAAAGTGCAAAAAATTAGAGCGGAGAAATTTGAAAAGTTAAAATGTATTGTAAAAAAAGAAAGGCGAGTTACCCAGAGAGTGAACAGAATTTTTTGAATTACATTAGAACGGATGATGAGACACAATTGAGTTTGTATGTTCCATACTCCAAGCATGATTCTTGTGAATGTCAGTCAAAATGAGAAGCGATCTAAGCAATTTAGTAAAAATTATTTTCAATGAAAACTACATATCTTTCTCATTTCATTAGTAAATCGATTGAAAAAGTGCCTGAAAGTAAAATGTGGTTATATATAAAAGTATTTCTGTGTGTTTACCTATATAATTTATTTATTTTAAATAAAAAGTTACTATCTTACTATCGTTCATATTTCTGTTCGAATTTATGACCTTTTATTAACAACTCGAATGTTTAAAAATATAAGTGTATTTCATTATGGTACATCTGTATAAATATTAAAATCTTAATTACAATCACATAAATTAAAAAAAGATATTGATTTTTTCACAGGCCCCACGTAGGAAGGCAAAATCATGATATAAATATCTTTCTCAATTACTCTCTGAAAGAATAAATGTTTTACCATTTTTCAAATGAGTTAGGTGGACATCATTTAATCTAAAAGTCATATATAATGTCGTTTTCCATTACAGATTTTGCTAAGCAGCGTACATGATATAAGTCACACACTGTGTTCAACGTGTTGTGAGGTTGTTATTTCCAACACATCGTTTCCTGTCCCTTAAAGAGAAAGAAAGAAACGTAAAACCTGTAGTAATAGTAATAAAGGCCTTGTAAATATTAGCTTTATTAATTTCAATTTAACTTCCAACACTACCTACTTATGTTGGATCGATGATTGTAATGAAACGGGAATATTATCCTTGATTTATTTTGTTGTTAATATTAATATTTTCAACATTTATATGATCAAGCGAGATTAAGAAGACCAGAATATATGATTTTAAAGATGAAATTCGACAGAAATATCCTAATTTTGTAGGTTACAGCATTTGTTTATCTATTTCAATTAAATTACCTACAAAATTAAAGAAATTTAACATTAATATAATTTTTATACTTTTATATTTTAACATTAACCCAAAGTCGTTTAACATTATTGCTACATGTTTTTTCGATTCCAAATGAATTCTATTAAATTTTCTTTAATTTGGTTTATCTTACTGTCTTGTCAATAGTTTTAATTTGAACCCAGTAAACAAACCTTCAATAGTGTTTGTATTGATTCCCGTTCATAATTCTTTGAATGAAACAGAGAGATTAGTGTTCCGTGTATGCAATCTTAGTCTAGACTCTAGAATATTACTTCAACCTCTCCAATCCATATAAATTATTATTCCTGGATTAATATGCTTTGGTATTAATTCTGTTAATGTTTTACGGGAGTGGTCAACAACTTCGGCAAGAAAAACCGTTTTCATCATTATTTCTCATTATACAGCCAGCAATCTATGCTCCATCTGGGTGACACTTCTTCTATGATTTTAACCTTTTCATCCGTTGATGCTACTGTAGATTTTAAATACCTTTGTTACAATCTCACGAATTTTCTGGTATATGAAGTGGACTATTTCTGAGGCGCAGTCTGTTATTTTAATGATGAATTACGTTGATACTTTCGTCAACCATAAATATGCTAGGAACATTTATTTGAGTATTTCAATTTATATTTTTTTCAAAAATTCCTTCAATTAAAATAGATTTTCTTTAATTTTTTTTAAAGAATTTAAATCTTCCTTCATTTTTGCGCTATTAAAATGTTGCAAAGTTGACAGTTTCTCTCTTAATAAAATAAAATGGTTTTATTTGAAGTATTTTTTGCATTTCTATACAACGAAAAGAATACTTTGTAAATTATCAATTTTTGTTGGAATAATTTCCATATGATTTTAATTATTTGGTTCTTATTAACTTTTGTAGATTTTAACATTATTAAATATTTTGATCTTATACAATTATTTTATTACTAAATTGATTAAAATAGTTATTTTAAACAATGGAGTATGTCTGCGAAAACTAATCCGATATATCATAATAATAATATTCCTTCAAATAAATTATAATTAAGAGTGTTAATATTTTCCAAAATATTCTTAATTGATAATGTCAGTTATCAAAAAGAATATTGTTACAATTGTAAGGATATATCAAAATTACCTTTTACAGTTTTAAATTCATTTATATGGTGTGACAATAAAGTGTAATAAAATGTAAATAAGACAACAATAAATCACTTCAATAATAATAATCAAATAATCAATATGATGAACGCTTTATACGTCGTATAGTCACGTGCGACGAAAATTGGATATATTTTTATAATCCAAACAAGAGATATGAATGGTTTGTACCAGGCCAGAAGCTCAAGGCTGTTCCAAAACAAGATAGATTTGGAATAAAGATCATGTTGTGCGTGTATTGGAACTATTATGGGATTATACACGTCGAAGCACTTCCAGATGGCCAAACCATTACCGCTGAGTTATATTCTGCTCAACTCGATCGGATGTACCAACAATTAGCCATAAATATCCTGCTTTAGTCAACAGAAAACGAGTGCTTCTGCAACAGAATAATGCTCGTCCGCATTCTACGAAAGTAACGCAAAATAAAATTACCCAATTAGAAGGATTTGACATTTTAGCACAACCTGCTTTCACTCCAGATCTAGCACCCAGTGATAACCACCTTTACCGATGATTGGCAGTTTGAGAATATAAAACAGGTTGAAAATGGATGTCGTGAATTTTTCCTTTCTAAAGATAAATCATGGTACCTAAGTGGCAATGAACAACTTGCCCATCGTTGAATTAAAACAGTTGAACATAGTCTTTATTTTTCTGAATAAAATTTGTTCGATTACTAGATTCTTATCTCTAAAAAATGCATAATATTTTCATTAAAAACGCACGAACTTATGAATCAACCCAATAACACGTACACGCTTTTTAAATGAGATTATTAAAACAAAAATCATTTATAAATCCACATAATTCTCAACTGACTTTAGATTGATATAAAGATGTCAAATGTATGAATACTTAGGTTTTTTAATTGTTTACTGTCCAAAATATAATTTTATATTACTAAAATTTATTATGAAAAAAACCATTATCAATTTAGACCCATAATAATAATAGAAAAACAAAAAATCAAAAATCACTGAATAAAGTTAAAAATAATTATTAAAATAAATTTATGTTAATTTATTTGAAATTAATCAAATTTTATTTATTGAGACTTTCTGTACTCTGTTTTGGGATTGCGGCAAGTCGTTATATTATAATCCCAACATAAATGTTGTGGGGGCTGAAACGTTCTTTCGGTCAGGATACACAAGCTGAGTCCTGACATCGATTTGGTATTCTTCTGTCTCTATTGATGGCACATACTACTCAACATACTACATCTTTTTAACCCGCACATTTCTTACATTATTAAATTATTGGCTTAATTGAATTCTTAATTGCCATAAAAAATCAGGACTCCTTTTCATGATTAAATAATAACCTGCAGGAATTTCTCTTAGAATTAACTGAAAGTGACAAAGTAGTTCGAGGAATTTTCAAAGTAAAAGTTAGTACTTCTTAGACAATAGAAAAAAGACGTCAGTGCCGCTTATTTAATGGAAAATCAGACGTTCACGAGTCTACGTCAGACTATGTTAGTATCCATAATTATATATTATAATGCAAATAAATTATTAATTATCACAAGTCAATATTGATTGTGATACGATAAGTAATAGTGACTTGATTATTAAAAATTACATGTATTTGGTATAATTATAAAAATGCTATATAAATATAAAATATTAACAATAAAAGTAACTGTAAAGATAAAGTTGTATATTAATTTTTTGGATCTAAATATTATTAGGTTGTAAAGAAGTGAATGGCTGTTTTAAATATTAAACTTTAAATGAACAAATCACAGCTTGAACAAAATATTCTTTATCAAAATAGAAACCATTAAACTGTACACATTTCTATTAATGAGTCGAAAGCTTTTTTTATCCCGATTCGATAAAAATCTGGATAAAAATCTAGGTGTTAGAAAATCATAAAAGGCTTTAATGTCAGAATCATAATTTGGGAAGGTTCTCTCGCTAAAGAACTTGTCCAAATGTTTGAAGAAATAATAATCAGTAAGCGAGAGGTCTATTGAATAGGCTGCAAGACGCAGAATTTGAATATCAAAATAGTTCAAATTTTATACGGTAGATTGCGATACGTGTGGTCTTTTTTATTGACCAAGGTTGGGTAGTTGCACTTCAATTTTTAATACATTTCTTCGATTTCCACACAACGTTTTGGTGGTAATTGTTTGCATTTTGTATAATGAGGATTGATGAAACTGAGGGTAATTGATTAAAAGCAGGTGACAAAAAAAACTTTCAATAAATCCAAGTAATTTGAGCCTGTAACATTTTCGGAGAAAAAATAAGGTTCAATCAAGCTACCAGCATAAACCCAAGTCCAGACCATGACACAAGGCAAACTGACCGACAAATTCACCACAAATTGCCTTTAAAATGGGTTAAAATAAAATATGAAATCAATATGAAAGGTGACCATCATGATTAAAAACATTGATTCTATTATTTTTAAGTAAATTCTGTAATTTATCTAAAACCTACACAAATACAAAGAAAAAACAAAGAGAATAATTAATTTAATCAAAATTCAACTAAATTAATAATATAATTTTCTCACAAAAGTTATTTAATAAAAAAATATATAAAAAATAAATAAATAAAATTTTATTTTCTGAATAAAACGTTTTTAAAAAAAATAAAATAACTGTAAATAAAAAAATGCATTTATATAATAAAAAAATCCCAAACATAAAACAATTTTTATTACAAATCTCAATAAAACAGTGCAAAATAGCTGTTGTAATCACAGCTATTTTTTTACCAAAACAATGCAAATCTGCATTTATTTCCAGCATTATTTCTATCACAGTAAAACACAGAGAAGCATCTTCTGGAAGAGAGTTTCCCTTATAATTCATTGTACAGGGGATAATACATACCACTTACTCTTGACATAGGCCTTGAAATATACTGCTACAATAAATCGTTTTCCCTTGCAAACATAATTAAAAACATTCAGTTTGAAATCGATATTTTCAGTTGTTGGATGCTTTCTTTCCTTTTGTTTAAAGATAATTAATGAAAATCAAATTTTACTTATTTTTTGTCTGAGATTTGTTGATGTTCCTTTCAGAGCATGACCAGTACAGGGGTGTTGAAGACCTCAAGAATGTTGAGATTACTTCGAGTTGTTCGCAGGATTCACCAATATTCCGAATACGGAGCAGCTATGATGCTGTTTTTGATGGGCACTTTTACCTTGGTTGCACATTGGTTAGCTTGCGTATTTTACGTTATTGCGCATTACGAAAGGGAAGTTTGGAACGTTAGAGTTAGTTTATGATGATTTAGTTTATTATAATATTTATTTTTTATTGAAATAATAAAAAGCTATAAGTCCAGTGTTATACAAATTAAAAACAGGAAAAGAAACAATATTTGTATATCATATATTATATTTGTTTGTTTTAATGTTACAGAATGTCATTTAATGCATCTTAATTGACAGTGAGTTTTCTATATAACAATAAACAACCTTTTTGTTATTTTGAGGATTTTTATATGTATAAT
>JBBMKC010206687.1:0-13458 GCA_037834085.1 Bipalium vagum
TATATAGAGAGAGAGAGAGAGAGAGAGAGAGAGAGAGAGTAGCTTTTCAATTCTATATTGCGGCTTTACATACGGTCCAGAGAAAATAAAAGATTGAACAACCATGATTTAGATGATAAAAAGATATAAATAGTATTATTTTTAAAACATTTTCAATCTAAAAAATTGCTTAAATATTTACCAAAATTATAAAATTATGGATAAGCCTTGAAAAAAAAATATCAAGTTCATTTAACTAGCACAAAAATTAAAATAGTCGAAAGTGAATGAAATTTATGTAAATAAATAAATTCTAAAGCGTTTTAATCATTATTATTATTATGGTGGCTTTGAAGATTCGTTAAACAATGACGCAAATGATACAAAGTTTAAATAAATTTACAATATCTAAATTTTGTATAATAAATAATAATTGATTATAATCAGTCTCCAAACTTTTTAAATCAATAAATTTGATTTAAAATATGTTAAATTTCTTAAAAATTAGAGTATATTTAGATTTGAATCTACGTTATATGAATTTGATAGTACAGTCAAACTCAAAGTGCACATCGATTTTGTCGAAAGATTTTATGCACTTAAACGTTTTTGATAATTATTGTTTATTTTGTAATTAATAATTATGTATTTGTGGTCTGCAGCTATTTTCTTGTCTTGTATTTTTAAAAAGAAATATTCTTATTTTTCCATCTTTTCAGCCAACCATTATTTTGTTAAAAATTAAGATAAATTTACTAAAAATTTTAAAAAAAGAATTCAAAAATCAGAGTCCCACTTATTAGAGGACTTTTTGGGACATTTATTGAAAGTAAGGCATAAAAGCTAGTTTTACTTCATTATAGCTGCCCACACATACCCTCTACCTAGATGTGTTAATATTTCCATAGAAAGATTTAAAATTTTGGCTTCTTGAGACACAATTCTATAAATTGACACTAATTCGTTCCTTCAGATTTAGCTTTCAAAGCTAATTCTGATCTGTTTGATCGTAAAAGTTTTAATTTTTATAAAAATAAAAGTTATAATATGAAATTAATTAAACAAAATAATTATAAGTAATTGCATTAAACCAAACATTTATTTAAAATCCAAATAAAATTTTGTGCATTATCCAGATTGTGCAAGTCTATAACAAAATTTAAATTTGCTTTAAAATGAAACAGTAAACTTTATTTATGTGCAGTTACTCAGTTAACCGTTGTGCACTTATCTTTCAATGTTATTTTAATATGTTGAATGCAAGCAAATGTTGAGCTTAAATATATAATTTCCAGTCAAACAATATTTGTCGACGAGTTATATTACCTAGGTAAATACGGAAAAATACTTTACTTTTGAAACCCCTTCTTGATCAATCAAGCAAACTTTAGCATTCCTAGATCAATCTTTAACGAATTGTCTACTTGGATATTATTCAATAAATGTGTAGCAAATTTTTATTCCTTTATAAACATGGTGTTTCATAAATAGGTCAAATAAGTCAGTGCAATAACTAGGAAAAAAATTTAGTGGAAACACTAAGCTTTTACTTACTAATATATAACATTATAGACATCATTTTTCAGTATAAGAGACATCCACACTTTTGCCAGCTCTGGATCAATTCAGAAAATGCATTTTCAAAGAAATCTGAGGACTGATCACACAGGAAACTCTCCACCTCTTCTCTCAGATCTTCAAAATTTTTGTCACGCAAATGTTTCTTCATATATCTGAAGAGGTAAAATTAACTGGGGAAAGTTCTGAGCTGTAGGACGGATACAATAGGTCAAATCCATTTTCCTCCAGAACTCGCATGGACGCTGCACTTTTATGGATTGGTGAGGGGTTTCATCTTTTGTGATGATATTACACAGGAATGCATAACTAGGCCATTAGAAAAAAATGAAGTTTATCCGAGAACATTCCAGGCGCTTCTCACACATCTCTGATGAAAGAAAGCGGGGAACAAATCTGGACGTCAGTCTTCTCACTCCCAATTCATGCAAGATTGCTTATATGGTTAATTTGCTCACACAAACAGCATCAACCAGTGCCTAATTTTTGATTCAACGATCATCTCGCAGAAAAGATTTACATTTTTCTTTAAATTGTCGAAAATTTCACATGAACTTCCAATTCTTTGGTTATCAAAAACTGAATGTCTCCCCTGTTTAAACAAAGAAATCAACTTTTACATTGTTCTGCTTGAATGAAAATCCTCACTATATGTCTCCTCGAATTTGGAAAAAAAATTGTCATTGGGAACATGGCGCAATACCAAGAACTTTATCTGCATCAGTCATGATTGCACTAAATTAGAAAATTCCGCGAATTTCAATATTAACTTTAATGATAATTTAAAACCAACTATACAAATTAAACCTATAACAATATAGTTACAATAAAAATTTCTTTACATGACAACATTATATTTCCTTCCCACATATTACACGGACTTATTGGGCGTACCACGTATGTATACGCGCTTAAACAAACCAAAATTAATCAATCTGTCAATGAACACGAATCATTTTTATATATTGTTATAGATAAATCATTGGATAAATATAAATATTTTACAAAAAACGCTTGGATGAAAAATAATTTATTATTTTTGCTTTAAACGAGTTTGCATATTTATGAAACACTGAAATAAACTCAAACAAAAAATATCGTTTTTTAATCTTATATTCAATTTAATAGGGTTTTTTATGAATTTCATTATTAAATACAAGAATAATGATTTATTAAACCGAAAACACTAAAAAATGTTAAACAAGTCTATTGCACAAAAGAAATTAATATTTGGTCCACATTCCCTTATTTTTAAGATAGAGCTGCACTCTTGATTGCATGCTTTTGACAGAATTTCTGCTGAACATTTTTATTGTTATGCCACAAATACTTTATTTTCTCGATCATTTCACATTTCGTAGGCACTTTTTCTAGAGCGAGCTGATCTTTCATAGCCTTCAAAACATTCTCTATCGGATTCATGTCAACAGAATTACCATATCAGTCCAAAAGTGGTATGTTTTCTGCATTGAAATTTTTTGAATTACCTTAGCTCTGTGACAAGGTCCTCCATCATGCATAAACTGAAATCGTTCAAGACCAGGAAACCAAATTCGAAGTTGAGGCCGTAATTCATTCCGGAGCACTTGCAGGTACTGCTGCGAATTCATATTGCCATCCACAAAAAAAAGTTTTCCAACCCCTTTCGCAGATATAATTGACTATATCATTACTTGGATCGAATGCTAAACTCTTTGACTTACACATTCAGATATCTTTCATTTGATAGACGACGAACAAATGTAATACGATTATTGTTAAACACGATTGAGCTTTCATTCGAGAATCAAAACTAACGTAAGAAATTAAACCGATTTAATAAAAACCGTTTAGTAAAAATTAAATTTTATTTACTTTTGACTAAAGTGTATCTCCGTAGTGTTTGTATTTCACTCCCCAAACTAGTCTCTTCTTTATCATGACCAAATTATCACAATCGAATTAGTTCAGTGAAATACCATTGTTTGTAAAATAATACTTGAGTCTATTTCAATGGCCATGTACTGTATTTTCCTTACTATATGATGGAAGTTTTAATGTTACGGACCACAAGTTATCATAAAATTCATTATTTTCATCTTTTTAAAAACTTTCTAAATGTCCCATTGTTTATTTTACTGCATCAGAGTTTTTGATAAAATTTTATGATACGTAATAATTCAGTCAATCAAACAAAAATCAACTTTTGGCAGACTTTTCTTCTCATTATAATAAACAATATAAAAAGTCGATACACTGTGATAATCCGAAACGTAGAAATTCCAAACAGCCAAAATTTTTAAAGGAATTAAACAGATGTCTTATGATGTCATAAAATAATCAATAGCAACCGCGAATACTTTAAAAAATTTGTTCATTTAGATGTAGTCCGCGGAGTACCAAAGAAAAATAAATAATTTATAAATAAAAACAGTTTTAATCATTTTTTTTATTTATTTTTCAGTGAAATTATTGAAATAGATATAATAAGAGAAACATAATTAAAGTCAGACAAGATATAACAAACCTAAATACTTTTTTATAAAAAATTGGGAAAAAATGGTACGCAAAAGTAATTATTTAAAGTTTAAATATTTATTGGAATTTTAAACCACGTCCACTTTTACATCAATAATTATTTGCCATTTTCAAGTAAATCTTTATTGTATTAGTAAAATTTTCCTGAACTTTTTAGAAAAAAATTGCACAAAATATTCCTCAAATCAAACAGTATCAGATCCGGGTTTCCCACCCAAGCTCGTTCAATATTTGCTGGTAATTCAAGAATGTATGTGATATGAAAATGTAATTGAACACAATGGTCTTCGGGTTCATCAAATTTAATGTTTTTTTCCAATCTTATGCCTGTTAATTGATCGTAATACAAATTCAAGTCAGTTGTTTTTTGAGATTTGTTATAATCATATTTCACAAAGAAATATAATTTTATCTGACTGTTGCAGATCTTTTTGAACAATCTAATATCTTCAACCTTTCATAAAATACGAATAAAAATATTAATGAAAAAAAGGAATGGAAAACAATAGTAAAATGAATATCATTTAGTAAGTAAAACAAAGATGAACGATTATCGAATAATAAATTTATTCAAAATAATTCTGATATTATTCAATGTTAGGTATACGCAATTTTTCAAATTAGACCTTACTAAGCACAGCACTTGAACGATAATAACTTTTATGTTAAAAATACATTCAAGTTTAAATACATTTTAATTGAATGATAAATGTAAATCGTATTTGTCTATAAAATACTTGGTACCTGTTTTTTTTGAACTTTCTAAGAATATATTTATTATCTTTTTAGAAGTTTCTATCTTATAGAAAACAAAAGATTATAATAAAATACATAATAAATCATTCTAAAATGTAAATTAAATAATCAATATCCAAACGAATTCAACATACATATTTTTGCTGTAGAACTTGATCACTCTTTATTTCTTCATCCCCAATACATATAGGAACTTCGGTTTCCTTGTTGACATAATCAGTTAGAGTACTTTCTAACTTTCTACGTTCATCACTTCCATCCTTATAGTCCAATATTTTTTCATTAACAGCTTCATATTCAAAATAATCTATACCAACGATTTGATGATTTTTAAATCTTAAACATTGAAATGAATAAAATAATCTACATATCAAAATGATAAACTTATTTAAAACATTAAATAAATAATGTGTTCTTTTCATTGTTAAAAAATATTTAATGATATTTATTTAAAAACGAAAATAAATGAAACTTTGAAAATTATTATAAATATTTTTATTTAAACAATGACATTATTATTTAATTTATTTATATAATAAAAATTATACTATGCATAATTGCTATTGATATAATAATTTATAATTATAATTTTTTTATTACCTTGTTGATAAAGTTTAATTATAAAAGTTTTTTAAAATATTGGTTTTTTAATAAAACTACATTTTATTATGATTCTGCCATTTAAAATAAGATTCAAGTTTTCATATGAAAAGTGCATACATGTATTATCTTTTTATTAACTTTAATTTTAATAATATTCAATTATGGATATTTAAGACAGACACTTAAAGTTTAACCAGGCACTAAAATTGTAGAATATTTTATGCATCGAATACTTTGACCAGACAGTCTGACAAATTTACTGAAGAAATAACGAAATGATCAAATTTCAGCCACATACACTTGACTTGCCGGTTCTATAAATATACATAAAATTCGATCTACCATTAAATTAAAAAAAATTATAATGGGATCTTGTAAGTAAAATTTTAATTAATTTGTTTTATTTATGTTATAGTAATAGTTCTATCATTATTGATAATTTTCCTCAAATTTATTGTGTGCCTTAGTTTTGATGATCCAAGTAATCCTCTCAATCTCTATGTTAAGTCATTTTCAGTTTTTCAAATCCGTTCAAAATGCGGGTTATTAAAAGGGAAATATCACACAGCAATTATTGTATTAACAGAAAATCCAGAGATTGAGATAGGAATAAGAATGTCAGACGAATGTGGATCCCCTAAACCAACAAGGATATTTAATTCAGAGTATATTTTAAAAGTAATTAATCTTTAACCATATTTATTTAGTTTAGTACGCTATAACTCTGAATGGATATTGCGCTTTACCAAACCAGTTGCATTTCCCGTGACAGTTAACGATTTTATAATTGTTGGAGGAAGGCATTTTATTGTTAAAAGGCAAAGCGATACTAAAGCTGTACGAAGAATGTTATTTTCATTCACAAACCCCCCATATATTGAAATTCTCAATCAATAATTTATCAGCATAGCATATTAATATTTGTCTTTCAGTTTTTAATATAAATAAAACAGTTTCAGCATTATGCAACTTCTTTATTATTATGGTAATCATTTTTAAAAATTTTATTTAATTTTTTAAATTTCAAAAAATATTTTTTATAAAAACTGCCTAATATATTAATATTGTATTTAATGTTAAATATTAATTTCATATTTTATTAGTGTTATTTTTTTATAAATTATTTATGATTCATAAATTTTTTAATTTATACTTTATATCTTAATTTTTAGCACTAATAAATCATTTAGAATCTAAAAATCATTTTAAAATAATAAATAATGAAATAAATAGTAGAATCTTTAGAATCTTTTAGAATTTAGAATTTTAGAATCTTTAACAGAAAAGGAATTTTATGTAAATATATATAAAATTCGGAAAAGATTATGAAGTTGAATTGCCTAAAAAATAGTTGATCAAATATTTTAGAATTTGACACTGATAAACATTTTTTTGAAGGAATGTACAGGGTTTTTAGCTATTTCAGGACAAAAAATTTTTAAAATATATGATTTTTTTTTAGTGGCAATAAAATTGATTTGCAATATTTATTGATACAACATTAAATAATTTTTTTTAATTAAGAAATGGAAAAGATAACTTTTGAATAAACACAAAAAATGAAAAGGCATGCAGTTATTGTTGCATTAGCCGCCGGACACAGTAACTTAGAAATTTTCTAATGTGGCCAGATCGTTTGTCAATAAAATTAGAAAGAAATTTTCGACATTTGATCGAAAGGTTTCT
Source organism: Bipalium vagum (assembly GCA_037834085.1). Classification (NCBI taxonomy): domain Eukaryota; kingdom Metazoa; phylum Platyhelminthes; order Tricladida; family Geoplanidae; genus Bipalium; species Bipalium vagum. Next base: position 7,120 of record JBBMKC010206687.1, read on the forward strand.
TCTATATCTAAAAAGAAAATACATTCCTCATGTTTAGACATTGTCAAAAATGTTAATTTTGTTCAAAAAGTCCAGAATGTTGTTCATGAAAGTCCCGGAACATCAATGAGAGTAATTGCCCATCGACTATCGATTTCTGAGTCAACAGGAAGACGAATAGTATACAAAGATTTAAAGTGTAAGTCCTACGTCATGAGAAGAAGACATTTTGTAGCGGCAAAAAGCAAAGAAAATCGTTATATCCGCTAGAAGTCTCTTAAACAAAATCAAGCATCCTGATCATCCAAACAGGGTATGGTTCTTTTCCGATGAAAACCTTTTTACTCAAGATCAAACGGCTAATAAGAAGAACAATCGATGGCTGTGCTGCAGTGCATCTGAAGTCCCTAATGTTATGCACACCAAGTTTCCAACAGCTTTAATGATATTGCGTGTTGTGAATAACGAAGGTCATGTTATGTCTCCGTATTTCTTTCCATAGGGACTTAGAATTAATGCATCTCTTTATATCGAGTGTCTGGATACATATGTGAAGCCCTAGATTGAAAAAGTTACCCCCGGAAGGCCTTAAGTGTTCCAACAAGACTCAGCTCCCTGGCATCAGGCATTAAAAACACAAAAATGGCTATCGCTAAATTTTAACGACCATGTCACTCCAAATTTATGGCTCACCCGATTTAAATCCTATGGATCATTTTTTATGGGGCGTCGTAGGGAAGGAGACGAATAGATATCCTCATAAACCAAAGATTCATTACGAGCTTCTATAAGTTCTGCTATGATAAATATAAACAAAAACCATTTGATCGCGGTTTGTAAGCTTTTCTGAAGCCGTCTTGACACTGAAGGCTATTTTATTGAATAAATAAAACTTTTGTACTTAAAACAAATAAATTTTCTAATACTTCTTAAAAATATACATTCCTTTTATTAAAAAATATTACTTACTTTTAATATCAATTTTTGTCCTCAAATAGCTGATGCACCCTGAAATTTCCAAATATAAGTAAATATTGCTAATATAAAAAGAATTATGATAAAATGTAATACTGATAATTTAACTAATTCAATATTTGATTTTCTTCGTAATACTGTTAGAAAAGGATTTAAAATTATAGAGGAATCGAAATGTCAAAAATGAATAATTTTAATAATGAAGAAATTATTTTTAAAAATCATTTAATCCAGATATAATCTGTTGACTTAAATTTTTAGATTTTCTTAATATAAGTATTAAAAAGTGAAAATATTTATTTAAACTATATAAATTAAATAAATTCTTGAATTCTGCTTTTAGATTTACCTAACAATACAAAAAAATTAATCATCATGAAAAATTGCACTACTTTTTATTTTATTTTATTATACTTTTTGTTTTATTAAAAATGGCAAAAATAGAATTTAGATAAAAAATAATTGTCATTAAAACATATCAACTAAAAATATATTTGTTTAGAATAATTCTTTAAACCATAGAACTGCAAAAATTTAATTAAAATTGGAAATTTAAAAATTTCTTTATTACACATAGCAAATGCTTTAGATTTATCAGAAGCAATTATAATTTTCGAAGAAGAATTAAAAGATATACAGACAGGTGGAAATATAAAGTTACTGAATAATTTTCTAATTTTTATTTTTCAATGTAACTTTAAAACTAGGATCAATTATTAATGGCTGGGCGCAATCTCTACCAGCCATTCTTACTCTGCCACTACATGATTAGATCATTTATATAAATTAATCAATTTATATTCTGAGAAAATGGATCAAAAATGGTATTGTGAATTTTGAAAAGATATAACTAGAAATAGATTAAAAGTCATTATGAAGATATGAAAAACCATGAAAAAAATAAACAACGAAAAAAGAAATAAAACAACCAACAAAAAACGAGATCAAAGATTAAAAGAGTAAAACAGAAGAGCAATAAAAAAAATATAAATATTCAAGAAATTCAAAAGAATTCGCAAGTTTTTATAAAAAGAAAAAGAAGAGATTTATAATCATCAATTACAAATAATAAATTTGAAAATAAACTTTTACAGGGAAATATTCAGCAGAATTATATTTAAAATCCTTAAATCCTTTGAATAAAACAAATGCTGTGCACCAATTTACTGGTCAAATGGAATCGAGTGGACTTTCCATAGAAGTCTGCTAGTGTTTTTAAAGTTAACATGTTCAGCTAAAAATAGAATTCAGAAATCTAAAAAATGTGAAAATATAAGAGAGATGAATATTTTATAAATAACTTTAAAAATGCAACACCTTCAAATTGCGGGAAACGCATAAAGTCTTCTTCTACTACTTCATCAGAGAAATCTTTTGAATGATTTTAAGTAATAGCAAGGAAACAGAAAATATTTACATCTTTTATCTCAAATAATTAATTTTTATAACAATGAAATTCATAGATCTAATTGATTTTTCTCGTAATAAATAATCTATAAATTCAACAAAATTGTCGGAGCCTTCGGCTCATCTTTCACTGACTGATCTCGATAGTAAAAGTGAAGTGGAATATATGAACAATCCACAGCTATAGTTTTTATGATTACAATACAGAGAGGATTCCGAGACAAAAATTAAGTAGAAATTAAAAATATAATCAGTTTTAATGATTTTTTAAAATATAGTCAAGCTTGAATAAAACATCCAAGAGTTTGACATTGCCTCACGAAACTTTTCTGAGTTCTGCTTGATATTGATAAAAGTTTAGGAAACTATGAGGAAATAATAAATAATTATAATGAAACAGGAGGATTAAATATTCCTCCAATCACTAAACCAGATTCCATTCCAAAAAACAGAATTGATGAAGCTGCATTGAAATATGATGTAGAATATCTTTCAAAAGATTTACAAGATCGTCATGGTCCTGATATTGAAATGAAAAATATTCAAAATTCAACTAAAAGATAAAAACGTGAAAGAGCTTTAGTAAAATTAATCATGAAGAGCAAAATAGCCTTTGGCTTATAAGAATTATATTCTCCCATCGCCTTAGGATTAGGATTAGAAAGAGTTTCAAAAAAATATTACTAATGAAAAAACTATTTGAAAATATCGAAGAATTAAAACCAGAAAATAGAAAACAATTAGTAAATGAACTTCATAAAGAATTTTAAAAAACTAAGTAATATTTTCAATTTAAAGTTTTTAATAAAGATGATATATAGAGTGAAGATTTACCCTTTGTACCAAGAGAAAAAGATTATAAAATAATATTAACAGTTACTGATTTATGCACAAAATATGCTACTGCTGTTCTTTTTAAAAATAAAACTGAAAAATCTATAACAGATATATTAATAACAATAATAATTATATTTCACGATGTCACCTAATATATTTAATTCATGATATTACTGTGAGTATTAAGAGAAATCTAAATTTTTATAATTTCTAACATTTAATATTTTTATTTAAATATTTTTTAAGTTTAGGGTTAAAATGTTTACAGGTTTTTAAAGTTTTATATAATTTCATATTGGTTTATTAATTATTGAAAATTTGTTTAATATTATTTTGATGTTTTAAAACATTAATAAATTTTAAATTGTTTTATATTAAAATCGTTAATTAAAACCGAGCAATGTTTTTTTATTACATTTTTTTAGTTAAAATACATTTAAATATTTGTATAGAAAAACTGTTAATTTCATTTTATCATTTTAAATATTTATGTATATGATCTAGATCAAAATTAGATTCTCTATTATTTTCGATCAATTTATTGATTTAATTGACTTTTCGTAATATCTCAAAGTAAATCAAATCTTTTAATCATATTTTTTATTTTATGATAATCATTAACATACAACTCTTTATCTCACTGCAAAAAACTTTTCTACCCAGATTCCTGGTTTCAATAAGATATTTACTTTTACATGTATTTTTTAACATCTTAACGCTTAATAAAGTTCTTGTTATAAAAAAATATTGAGCTGAAATTTTGCGGATTTAGAGATTTAAAAAGGACCTATCTGATAGAAGTAAAATAAATTTCACAAATGTTATAGTTTCAAATATCACATATAGCTTAATTAAAAATAAGTTAAATACTTATTAAAATTTTGTTGCGCAACTATTAAACTATATACAAAGGTCTAACCATTCGGTTGAAACTTTATTATAGACATGTTTCATTTTCCTCAGATAAATATTTAATTAAAAACATTAATGCTTAATTAAAACAATAAAGTTCAAAATATGTTTTTTATATATTATTAATCATAAAAAATATTTTCCATAAAAATGACTGAAATAATAGAAGAAATATTTTAAAATATTATTGATGTAGAAAAAAATATCATTTAATGGTAAGCAATATTATTTAATTAACAAAATTAATAAATTAAGTAATTAATGAAATCAAAGAAGCAGAAGAGGAAAAGAGAAAAGAAGGAGTTCTACCTTTAATTACAATCTTAGAATTAATTTTGCAGTTTTAATTGAAGCTGGTGGAGCACTTGGTTGAATTGCTACAGCTGTACAAAAAGCAAAAATAATGCAAAAGTAGATTAAGAAAAAAAAGATGAAAATGGAAATTGAAAAAATGAAACAAAAAACGAGCGAAGCTCTTGTGAAGCAGGCCGTTTGCTGTAACACCTTCAGTGAGCAAACATTCTTAAGTAATTACTGAGACAGGTTTATACTTTGACCCTGCTAAAGAAAGTGAATTATATTTTGACCCATATTTTGGAAAAAGATTAAGAGATATAATTTTAAATATTAGTTTTAAATAATAGTTTAGAATATCAAAATTTAGATAAATTTGAAAGAAAAGAATTACAACAATTAAGTAAAAGTAAAAGTGAGATAGTAAAACAAGGAAAAGATTTTTATTATTTACCATAATGAAAACAACTAAATATTTTTCTAAAATTAAATTCTAAAATTGTCACTTTTAAATAACAAAAACTCAACCACTTTTGTTCTGCAAATATGGAATTAATACTAATATAATGCAACTATAAGTTTTAATTAAATGGATACTGCTGAAGATAAGGAAATGTCTTTAAAATTTTTCTTATGAAAGATGAGATTCCTGGAAAAAGAATATAATCAGAAAAACCTCTAATTATTAGTTATCAAAATAAAAATCAAAACGGGATTCATTAGATTGGATATTTAAAAAATTGTTGATTTGATTCTTATGGTTTAAAGAGTATGTGATAGAGTATAACAAATTTGATCGGCAAAGTGAAACAGACTTTGGTTATTGTGAACAATTAGCAATGTTTGTTTTATGAAAACTTTTTAATGAAGAGAAATATGGAAGTTGCTCAGATATATCTCTTCAAAATATTTTAGAAGAAATAAATTATGTTATTTTTGAGATGTTAAAATTATAAAATAGATAATAATTTTATTTATTTTACTTATGTTTTTTTCGAGATGAATCGAAAATAAATTTTTAAATGTTATTAGTGATCCAATGAAAGAAAATATGAACATAAATAAAAATAAAAATAAAATAATAAATATAGCTGATGAAATAAATGACAATGATGTTGTAAATTTAAAATATGTGAAACATGATTTTATAGAGATTTCATCTAATTTAAAACAAATTAGAAAAGATTTATTAGATGAAATCAGTGTAAATAGAATAATAAGTACTCTGAATCTTCGATTAATTCCCCATGGGAATTAGTCTCCCGAGGTCAAGAAAATATCAGATGGGGGATTTTTGGAGTGATTAATAAAAGCCAAAATAATAAATAAAAAACCAAAATTTATTCAGATATTGTCAATTGTTTATATCAAAAACATCAGATGACGAACTAATAGAGATTATATCCATTTGACCTTCAATCATCTTCAAGCTCAGATCTTCCAAAAATTTTGTTCAAGCTGTGTGTGTATCTTTGGCAATTAATAAATTTTCACGTTCTCCTAGAAAGCTTAACATAAAACTCTTTGATTAAATTTTTACTTAGAGTATTCCATGAAGTGGACAACTAAGTTCCAAGAACATCACTAGATTGAACTTTTACTTTCACAGTTTTGGTTCTTTCACAAGTATCATTCTGAAACCATTGTCTAATCAGTGCACGCAGACTAAATTTAAGAGGCTTGAATCAAAATGTAACTACAGGTTGCAATAATCCAGTTAGTCTTCCAGGAATAATACAATAAATAATTCCTCTTCTTTGTAAGAATTCCTTTACATCCTTTGAAAGATGACATCTAGCACTATCAAAAATCAGTAAAGTTTCGTTAGGCATTACAGTAACAGCCAGAAACATATATGTGAGAATCTAAAAATATCTGAGTAACATATTTAATTTTTTAATTTAATTTGGAATATATTGAGCTAAAAGATTTTAA
>JBBMKC010206698.1:0-13457 GCA_037834085.1 Bipalium vagum
GGTTTGAGTCTGCTGAGGTTGATCATTGTTGGTAGGTCCTGTGCTCTGTTGCTTGGTGGGTCTTGCAGATCCCATCAAATGTATATGCAATATTTTGTAAAGAAAATTATTTGAGAATATTTAACAGAATTTTTTTTAATCACAAAGTCAATAAATAGTTAAATATTTAATTGTACGCAGTGTAATTTAATGTGTTTTATCAAGTTATTATAATATATATTAATACTTAAATATCTATAATTTGAATATTTATAAATAATGAAAATAATTTTTATTTTTAATTATATGTACAACATAAATCTTGTTTATTGGTTCGGAAAATCATTAACGGACGAAGAAATCAGATAAATTAAAATGTACAAAGAAATGGACTTTCCGAATCAGAATTTTATTATGTCGGTCATAAACTATCCTATGCAATTATGTGAAAAACTCATTAACCACAGTGTCAGAAAAAGATCAAAGGGTAACTCAAAACTCAATTCCTTTCAGAAATGCAAGATCAAATATGAAGTGACAAAGGCTAAATACACTACAAATAAAAAAAATTTATTACCAGTTACGAAACAACACATTACTAACATATTGTGCCAAGATAAGAATATTAAATGGAAGAAAATGATAAGAAAGGTGAAGCACAAAGAGGTTAGACTTGATTGGGTTGGGAAATACATGCATTTCAAAGGAAAGTTGGATAAAATATTTTTTCTAACGAAAAAATTTTAATCTGTATGGACCGGATACCTATAGTCATTATTTGAATGATTTGCGTAATCAAGAGATTCATAGATAAAAGCAAAATTTTGGAGGTGACAATTTAACGGTTTTGGCTGCATTTTTACACGTGCCAAGCTTAGCATAGGCTATATATGTATATAAAAGTGGAAAAAAGACTCATAGATAAAGTAAAACGCTACTGAAACGAAACTCTGTATTTAAGACAATTAAACTACATAGGTAAATAAACTTAATCTAACTTTTCTATTTAAAACCTTTTGCTTCTAGGCATTTCTTACATCGATTTATCACAGAAAAGAGACCATTTTAGAAGATAGTAGTAGACTTTTCATTTAAAAAAATATTTAACTATTCGTTTGTAATCATCTTTGACTCAATTCTCTGACCACGTAAATGCTTCTTTAAGTCATGAAACAAAAAAAATCACTGCAAGTCAAGTCAGGGCTATGAGGTGGATGTGAAACCAACACAAATCCTTTTGCCGTATGACATACACAGTTCGGTTATCTGTATGAACTAGAGCATTATCCATGAAGAGAAGTAGGTTTTGATTCTTTGGCTTCCGTTGCAGCTTTCTCAGATCACTAAGCAGTGCACAGTAGTAGTGAGAGTCGATGTTTCTTTTTACAAAATCAATTTTGATTACACCTTTTCCATTCCAGATTACACTGAGAGTCAGAAATTTCTAATGAAATGTCCCTGAATAAAGCATGTTTGGTGAATTTTCCTCAGAAAATACTCATTCACGAGATTCACATCTACTATATAGAATGTAAAGACTCAATGGAATCTCATCTTCTCTTACAATATTCTTCAAAAAACTGCCTAAGAGAATGAAATAGGTCCAGATTTTTTGACATCTTTTCATTAGCTTTTGTCGCATCTACACTGTCAAAAATTGTGGGACAAATCTGCTACATAATTTTTTGACTCCAATACTCTCTAGCATGTTCTGCACAATCTTCTTGTCTAAATTAAGTTTAGTTGAAAGCTGTCTCTGGATGATTCGCATCTCTCCTTTGACGATTATCTTCAATTTTTCTAATTTTTGTTCCAGATTTTTGTAGGTCGTCACATTTTTCTTCGAATAACACACTGTTCCTGCCAGGAAAACTCTGATCCAATTATTTTTATATTCTAAAGTATTATTTTTTATAATTTTATATTTTGAAAATAAATTTACATTTAATATTTTATTTGACAATTTTTTTAAAGATATGAAAGTAGGATAAGGATCTTAGAGTTGTGTGTTCTAACTTTTAAAATTAAAGCAATAAAAATACACAAAATTATATTTTTCATGTAAAAAATATTAAAAATAGCAACGTTTTTTATTATTATTTTATTAGTCTCGATTCAAAATTACAGATAAAAAAACTATTCAATCCTCTCAACAAAAAATCTATTGGTAACCTTTGATTAAGGCGGAAATTCTTTTTTAATCGTGTTTATTTGAATTATCTTGCTTATTTCTGGTAAAAATTTAATAAAAAGCAGTTTCATTCAAGTTGTGCGCTTTATTCATTCCTTTATTAAATTTATTTCGTTTACTTTTTGTAAATTTGATAATCAGTGCTTCGATAACTTTTAAACCGATTATGATTTAACTCTGGCAAAATAATATTTCACCTTAGAATTTGCGTAAATAATAATAATCAGCTGCTAATCGATTCGTCATAAAGATTCACACTAATTATAAATTAAATTTTTTAAATTTATTTTTCGTGTCCACATCCTTTCCTTCTCGGAATTTATAACAACAAAAAAGTAAAAATCTATTACTAATTTTGATTTTTTTCATCAAATTCTTAATTTAATACCTTGTTTAAAATATATTTTAGGTTCAATTTAAATTTCAGTGGCTTTTAATTACAAAAAACTAATAAGTATAAAATTATTTGTATAATATTTGAGGTTTTATCCGTAACGCAAAAACAAATACGCACATTACCACTCCAAAAATTATAAAATCAAATCCAAAAAGTTCAAATATCAGTTCTTAGATTTTTTGTTGAGAATAAAATTTGTGGTATCTTACGACTTCGACTGAATTATGAAACTTGGAATGATGAGCGATTAGTATGAGAAGCTCTTTTTGATGGTTGTATATTTGAATTGTCATGGTAATGACATGGTAGTGAATAGAGTAGGCTATTCAGAATGACAAAATTTAAAAAAACATAATGTGACTCTTCGTACGATGAAGACAGGACTGTCCATTGTTGAAAAAACAACGGAAAGTATAACAGTAACTCCCATTTCAATTCGTTATACAAGTTTTGCTGCAAGTACTGAAATTTGAAAATGTAAGTGACAGAATTCATTAACCCGACGTGTCACCTAAAATTTTTCTTTAATTCAAACCAAGAACTCTTTCACATAATGGGATTAAGAATTTTAAAAAATTAAAAGTATAAAGTAAACCTTACACTGATTTTTCATGTGCACATCCTTAAGTCCACACTTTAATAATGATTAATTGAATATTTCACTGTTAAACGTTATATTATTTTGAAAGAATTCTTTACTCGATTTCACCAGGCACGTTAAATCAATTTTTTATGTCAATACTTGATTTAATTTGATTAAAAAGAAATTATTACATCTCCAAAATTTTATTTGAAGAAAATGACAAATCATAACTTGGGAGGCCAATCTAACTCGATCTCCATCACGTCGAGTGCCAGAATATCGCACTGTTGACCCATTATCGTGGCTAAATTCGGGCGCGTTCGTCCCAGATCACCGTGAACAAACTCTTTGACGTAACTGCCTGCTTGACATCGCAAATTCAAGAGGAACAGGTGGTTGGAATTGTAATTCTGCAGGAAACGACAATAATCTTGTAGCTGAACCGAAAAACAACCATGAGATCAATATGTCAAATGCTATTCAATTAGTTACCGTGGGATCCAATCTGAGTGCTTCTTCGGTCAAAGCATGATCCAATCGTTGGGCGTGAAAGGAATAAAACGTTTTCGATCGGTCAATAAGCGACCGACGATGCAATACTCTGATTGGCGTCAACTGTTGAACAACCAGGTCTTTTGTTCCGTTTACTGCTGCCAACTCAATTTCCTCATCCCCGACTCCCTTCTCACACCAGACCACCATACGATACTGTTTCGACTTCTTTTCTTCGCCCTCTTTGATCAAGTTCACGGAATCAGAAGAAATAATCTGCAAATCCCTTATTTGTAAACGGCCCTCACACAGGAAGTTGATCTGGTTTTCCAACTCACCCATTTTGTCGAAAAAATCTCGAACCATGTTTTTGCAGTTCTTTAACTCTACCACAAATGGTCTGCCTTTGCCAAGCATTCTCACATCCACATCTTCTCTACCAGACGCAATGAAACAACTTTCAGAACATTGAAATGTTGACACGAGTTTTTCTGAAATCAGTTCTTCCACCGATGATTCCAATTTCCGAACGCCATCAAAGATCCACGGTGACTGAGGCAATCTTCGGCTTTGTTTCAAATATCGTCCTGCAATCATTACAGGATCCTGTCTGCAGATCTCGATCGATAATTCCGAGATCATATCGTCTTTGTTATAAGGCGGACTGCCAAAATATCGTTGGAATTTTTCTTTTGTCGTGTTTTTTAAAATCTTGTCGGTAATTTTTCTCGTGAAGAGTTCCCATTTGTAGCGGTGTTCGCCTTTGCGTCTTTGCTTAAATAATTCCGGGTCTAGTTCTGCCAATACCGAACACTCAGTGCTTTCTTTAGCATGACTGAAATTGACGTTTACAACAAGAAAATCATTTCCCAAAAAGCAGCTTTTTGAATTTCGAGCCATCTGAACTTCTGATCCGCTTATACATACTTTATCTAATAAATGTGATAGATTATCTTTAACAAGACATCTCCAAACACACTTTATATTCATAGCCTCGTTGAAATCGAACTCCTTATATTTATCTTTTAAAGCCAATACCACTGAAAATTCTCTGATTATTAAATTGATAGGCGTACTGACAACTAGTTGAAAAGATTGATATTTGAACTTTGAATTTAGAATATCATTTTTTATTTTATCAATAATTTCGGTTTTAATTGAATTGTACTGCAAAATTCCAGTACAAATGTAGCAAACCCACTTTTCAGATTCATTGGGACTATTAAAATTGTTAAAATCAATGTTTTCATTCATTAATCTTAGTCTACATCTTTTACAAACTTGCCAATCAATTAATAAAGAGTCTATTTCTTCACTAATTGAAACGCCTAAATCCATTAATGAAATGAAAATAAATTAAGATAAAATTTTAAGCATTAATACTATATTATTTAAACAAATATCCAATGTTATAGTACACTAATTTTTTTAATAAGAATTACTAAAATATTTATTTAACACCTATTTATTCAAACTAAAAGTTTTTCAATTTTTCTAATTGTTCTCAAAAAATTAAATAAATTATACTGAACAAAAATTATATTCAGAACAAAAGTTAAATTACCATACATTATCAGATATTTTTTATAATTAATTATTTTATAATATTCCTTAAAGTGATTATTATTTCATCAAAGAAATCAGTTTGGGTCCATATGAAAAGAGAATAATATTTTTTTGAGGAAGAAAAACCTATGGATTTTTAAATTTTCAGTCATAGAGAAGAAGCAAACAGTCAAACAATGCTAAATACTGCAGAGATATTAATAAAGAAAAAATTGAATTGCTCAAAGTTCAGAAAGACAAAAGTCCTTCTAAACTAGCTTTAGAACATGTTGGTGATTATAATCGTACTAAAACAGTTAGGAAAATATTAGCAATAATTTCATAAACATTAATTAAAGTTTTCAGTCTGTCAATGTTGAATTTTTTGAGTGGGAAAAATAAAAATTAAGTGATAAGATACTCTTTTTACGGTTGCTGTTTTTTAGAAATATGAATAATATGAGCAATACTGTAAAATTTAAATTTTAGCTTAGGGTACGAAAGAGGATTTCGGTGGGTACGTGAAAGGAGTTAGTGGGTTGATGGATCAATAAATTGAATACAGATATGATTAAAAAAAATCCTGAAAAGTTAAGCCATAGTGCACTTCTTCAATGATAAAGAGATATGATGACATCTATAAAGAAAGGAAAAAATAATTCAAAAGAGATTGTAAATGAGATGAAGAGATTCAATAAGGGAAGGGCAGTACCAATAGATGTAAATGTTGTCCTTTACAAAAACCTTAATTTTTTTGCTAGGTTGTGACAATTTGGGCCACATAAGCTAAATTTCCCTAAATCAGAAAAGAAGTCAATTTTTTGCAAGTGATACATAAGAACATGTAAGAAAAGACTCTAACAGAGGAAAGTGCAATCGTTATCAGAAAAAACTCTTATACTCATTTTTTTTCTTGAATTCGACAATTTAAACAGAATTAGCTTTCAGTTTTTTAATATTTAGTTGTTTTATATTTACTTTAAATTTATTTAAATTTACATATCTTTTTTTTGATAATGCTATCTGTTAGAGGTATCCCGTGTTTATTAATTGTATCAACCCATTCAACAAGAACTTAATCTACTTTTGGATTTTGGCTGGTAATACTCGTTTCATATGATATGAAGTAAATTCAGCAATATTAATATTTTTCAAAATTTCACTTATGACTTACATGGTTAATTTTTTCTTGAACTTTTATGGAAAAATCTTTGCTATTAGCGGCAATTAATTAGAGGGTTGGCTGTATAAATATGGGTTAGACAAACAATATTTACAATCTTCTTTAAAATTGATACTTTTCGTTAATACATAATAATAATTGGTTTTTAAATTTTTATTCTTATATATTATTTATGAAAAAATGAAAATAATTCTCTTAATAGCAAAGGTTTGAAATTTAATAAAAGATAAGACTCATTTAAATTTTACTTCTCTCAGAATTTAAAATTATCTTTTAATGGGATCTAATATCCACATGAACATTGTCATTTTTTAATGACATTAATCCTCTTCCTCTTCTTCCTGTTCTTCTTCCTCGTGTTCTTCACCTTGATCTTCTTTAGAAACTTTTAACGCTCCTTCTTCTTCTGGCGTGGGATCAGACATTTCGGTTATTTCCTTTCCACCCATATATTCTTTAAAAGTCGGATCAAATGAAAACGGTAAGAAATTTGTTTGATTTTGTTTATATCCCCAACCAATATATATGTTATCGAAATGCCTACATTGTTAAAATAATTGTGAAGAGAGAGAGAGATAAATTAATCATTACTTTCCAAATGAAAACGCATGAGCTCCAGGCCACAAGTTTGATGAAACGACGACTACTGCATATTCCGGAATTCTTAAAGAAGAAATTCTAACACTCCACGGTTTCAAACCTTCGACGGACAAGTCTTGACTAATTGGAGTTAACAAAGCTGGTCCCCTTTCAGCTTCTACTGTAGCTTCTTCTGCTTCTTCCTCTTCTTCTTCCTGTTCTTCCTCATTTTTCTGAACCGGATTCCACCTTTGGGAAAAAACGATTGAAAAATGTTTCATGTCTATTAAATTTACCAGACTGTACGACCCTGTGGAAGAATGTGATTTGTGTGGTGTACCCAATTTGAAAAAGATGGATCTGCTAATTCCTTAACGTGCAAAGGTGCGTAATCGGCATTCTCTATATAATTATCTTGAATGGCTTCTTCATCCTCATTTTCTTCTTCTTCATTGTCAAAAGTGTAAAAACCGATTGGAGATATTTGAGTCCCCGCACTAATTCTAGCAATTTGGGCTCGTAATAAATTTATTTCCAGTCCAGGAAAAGGAGGATAGCATTTTACTTCCGCATCCAACATACCAGTAAAAAACTTTTTTATTTTTCTGGCAACTTGAATTTGAGCAGGAGTAACATGGGGAAGACGAGTCCATGCTTTTCCAGGTTCATTACAAACAAAATATATCTTTTTATTTGCACCTGTTCGAAACTCTTCTTTTGGAACGGTGGGCGGCTTTTTCCAATTCGATTTTGGTGGCAAATCTTCTGGCTCTAGAAAACATTATAATGACATAATAAATTCACTAGAAAAATGAAATCTCAAACCATCTTCATCGTCTTGCCGGCTTTCATTTCTTTCATCTTCAGCTTCTTCCGGTTCCTCTTCTTCTTCTTCTTCCAATTCTTCTCCTTCTCTAAATTCGACTTCAGCAACATAATAGTTTTGATGCAACCCAAATATTTTCCCCCAAAATCTAGCTTTTTCTACTGGCTGAGTATTAACGAGCTTTTTCATTGACAGAAACACTCTGTAGACTTCCTCTCTGTTCATTGCTAAACTGATTTATTACAAGAAATTTAGTTTCTTTTTGAAACTTACCTAATCCTGCCTGTTCATAAAAATAAACAGTCAGCATCATATTTGGCAATGGCGATTCAATATCGTCTTCCGGAGCACCATCTTCATCATCCCCTTCACCTCTCTTAATCAAATATCGTAGATAATTTTTAATAATTTTATGAAAACATTTTCTAATAATATAATATTTTTATTTTTTATTATCGTGATGGCATAAGAATAAAAATCTGGTGAAACTGGAGAATTACTTAAATAATTATTGATTTTTTAAAAACATCTCTAAAGGATAAATATAACAAAAACTATTTTGATAAAATAATTATTTTCTGAAATATTATTTTCTGAAATATTATTTTTTGTGAATTTAATTTTGTTATAATTAAGGCATAGAATAATTAATTAAGTTATATAATAAGAAATTTAAAAATTAATTATCAAATTTTATATATTATATAATAATTTTCATCTAAGAACATGTATAAAAAATAAAGATAAACTAACTGAAAATAGTTCTCTTTGTATTTCCGCTAGTCCCATGTCAATAGACAAATCTATCAATGGTTTATCATTTTTCAAGGTCTTCTCTTTCACAGTTTTACTATAATTTTCAAAAATATCAAGCGGATTATTCGGTCTTTCTTCAAATATTTTTTTAACACAGTCTATAAGATGACAGAATCTAAATTTGAAAAGTAAATTATTATGATAAAAACTTTAAGTACATCGATTTTCCATTATCCATCTCATTTTCGATTAAAAAGGCTTTCATTGCACTATTAATTTCATTTTTATTAATCAAATCTTTTTCTCTATCATTCGTTTCGTTATGAAAACTTTTTACTGACATTTAGTAAATAATTTTTAAGTTGTAAATTATTTTGTAATAACCAACACTGAATTAATACAGGTTTCGTTGTTATGACATTAACTATTAAAACAAGTAAATATTTTGTGAATTTTTATTTTAGGTTTCTACTTAAATATTTTTTAGTTTTTAAATTAAATTTTTGTAAAAAATTAGTGCATTATGCACATTATACTATTGAAAATGACACAAGTTTCATTAAAATATAAGCATTGTAACATTTAAATAAAATTAAACAAACTCTGTGGTTGGTTGCAATAAATAATATTATCATACCCTTAACTTACCATTTGATAAAAATGTACGTTTCATGATAATTATCTGAAGAAATTATAGAAGCTGGAAAGAAATATATTGAAAACATGAAACTTCCAGAATTATTGTTTAAATGTAACAAATTTCAAAGAGAACTAGAACAGGTATATATTGGGTAGTCATTTGGTAAAATGAAAAATTTAAAAATATAGTTGAATTGAAAATTTTATTAAATTACATAATTACCATTTTGATCGACAATGTCTTACCATTTTTTTGGTAAAGCAAAAATTCCGTCACTAAAACTTTTTTGATTTATTGACAAAAAAGTGAGATAAGTGTTTTTCGCAATCATCTTTTGAATTTAATTTTACACCATTAAGGGAGTTCTGCAATGATCGAAGAAGATGATAGTCTGACGGTGCTATATCAGGACTATATGGGGGATGCAACAAAATTTCCCAATCAAGATCCCTCAATTTTTGCTGCGTTAAGAAAGATACATGTGGTCTGGCGTTGTCATGATGAAACAACGCCTTTCGTATTGATTAATTCGAGACGCTTTCTTGCAATTTCCTGATGTACTCTTGTCAATTGTTCACAGTAGATAACTGGATTTATTTTTTGTCCTGTTAGGAGTAATTCATAATGGACTATTTCCTTGTAATCCTACCAGACACAGGCCATTAACTTCCTTGAAGTTATTTTTGGTTTCGCCAAAGTTTGTGAGGTGATACCACATTTTGTCCAAGACGTTTTTCGTATGTCATTATTGTACTTGATCCGTTATTAGTAAAATGTAATAAGACGTTTCAAAAATGGATCGATCATGTTTTTATTCAACAATGTTTGGTATATTGAAATTCGGTCTTTCAAATTCTTTTCAGTCAAATTATGCGGTATCCATGCATCCAATATCTTTGTATATCCACATTTCTCCAAATGATTTAAAACAATTTGATGATGAATCCACAATCCAGAGCTATTTTGTAATTGTCTATATTCCTGTCTTCTTCAACCTTCCTAATTATTTTATCGACTTTTTCACAGATTGGTCGGCCAGAACGAGGTGTATCTTTGACATCAAAATTTGTGGAAAGAAATTTAGTGATTCATTCATGGACTGTTCTATCCGAAACAGTATCTACTCCATAAGCAGCATTAATCTTTGTAGTTACTTGTATAGTATTTTTACCTTTCAAGAAAAAAAATTTCATTATGTATCGTATATCTTCTTTATTTATATCCATTTCTAAAGATGAATAAAATTTTATTAATTAATCAAAATGCCTATCTTTTAAAGTTTTTTGAATACTAGGATTATAATAAATTATAAAATGATATATTAAAGCAAAATCAATTTCAATCAAACTACATAAAGAACATTTTCACTGTCTATTAACAAAATCGGTGGAAACCTTTTAGAATACCCAATAAATCATTTCAAGTGATGAAATTTTATAACTTTATTGACACCTTGAAAAAATCTGTAAGAGGAACCCGGCTAATTCGAAAACGAAAAACAAGATTCGCCAAGTATGATCTGTAATATAATCATCTACAAATGCAAGCAATCAACTAAGATTAACCAGGAACCTGTTGACAAAAAATAGGGTGTAGGTAATACAAATAATAAGGAGGCATATACATTCTTAAATAAAACATTTCCAAATGAAATTCAGCACATTTGATAAAAATAATGAAAATTGTAGTAAACGTCAATCATATATTTTCCTTTCAACTAAGCACTGCTGTAATTTTCATTTTGATTATATTTGAACAGGTCTATTAATGTACACCGTTGTTGATTTGGACAACTATATATGTTCTTTGTCAGTGGACCTTCCTCAACTATCTTAATCAATAATTTCTTGTATACTAGAATAGATATGAGAAAATAAACAATTGATTATTATTTGTAATTTAATGTTAAACATTGATGATATCTCGTCCAATATAGGGAATGAAATTGACCGTCTAAAGAGAGAGTTGATGAACAAAAATTTTATTATTCTTGTGGAGAATGAATTGTTGAAACATGTCTTTATTTGTAATTGTTTGATTTTAATGCATAATAATAAATAATAAAATACAAAATAATATTAATAGATAATAATAATAATAATAATAATAATAATAATAATAATAATAAACTAAAATAATGTTCAAAAAATAAATTTTTCAAAGTAGCTCTTTAATTCGGAAATGGGTTTTTTGATTTTATTTTCGACTTATATGAGTTACCTTTGGTTCTAATCAAGACTGATTGAATTTCTACCTGATATTAGAGACCTAAAAATTTCTCTGCTCCTTAATAATCAGGACATGGTTCTTTTGTCCTGGTATATGCTGAGAGAATGAGCTCAGAGAACTATGATTGGTCCTCGTATGCCATAAATGAGTTTCTCAGACTTGAAAAGTTCACAAAAAATCAATAGGAAAAACCTTTTATATATTTTAATATAAATTTTTTTTATTGAGAAAATGAATTATATATTTTATTATTATATATTTATCATTGGTGAAAATCAATTATTTTTTGAAATTGTAAACGATTAAAAATTATGAAGTTTAGTTGTCAAATAGTATGAACAATAACGAGTGATCCACTAAGGGATCTTTATTGATCCTGAAAATCGACAGGATGCTACTTGATGATACCGTTAATTTTTTACTTTTATCATAAAGTATTGTTCTTCAAATTTATTGGTTCTTATCTTTTTTGTAATTTGTTTTTATTATTACTCACATTTTGAATTCTAATCGTTAATATTTTTTCAGCATTAATGTCTTTGGGTGTATATTATCTTAAAAAAATTACTAAAGGCCCCGTTATTATTTAGGAAAGGTCTAAATAATAAATATTTTATAATTAATTTTATTTAAAATAATTTTTATTAAAGATCTATAAAACAATTACAATTGTAACTATTAATTAAATGTCTTAAATAATTACTGAAATATTTTTATTTATTATTTATCAAGATAAAAGATAAAGAATTTAAAAATATTTTAATTGGGTTATAAAATAAAATTTCAGAATTTTTTGATAATTAATTTGGCAATTAATATAATATTTAGTAACATCTTTAAAATAATTATATTTTATAATTATATTTTTGTACTAAATAAATAAAAATCCAGCACGGACACGGCAAAAAATTTTATCTTCATGAAAAAAATTTGGAAAAATAAGTTAAAGTCAAAAAACCTAAGCAAATTCCAGTTTAAATTTTTTATAACTCCTAAGTACTTTATAACTTTGATAAAACCATTTTTTAACCCTAAAATTAAACTCAATATTAAATTCCTTGTTTTTTTATCGATTTGGCTCACGAAAATAATTGATGAAATCAAAGAAACAAAATGAATTACAGAAATGAAGTCCTTTTTAAACTTGTACATTGGGACATGTGATTTTGCCGCTGGACGTTTATGTCGTTTTATTGTAACATCTGGTGAGTTTTGCATATCCAGATTGAAATATAATCAAATTTTCTTTTATTATTGTAAAGTTAATCAACAAGTTATTTCAATTATTAATTTGCCTTTAGTAGGGTTTAAAGTTTGGTATCGAGATTAGTATTGTATTTGAGTTTTAGTGTTGTTTTTATAGAATGATAACTTCTGGCTCCAATTTTTTAAAAACTTTTGTAAAAAATCATAATTATAGTAATTAATTAAAACAAACTGTTTCACAATAAATATTTTTATTACAATATAAAACAATATAACTTTAGTGACTAGTAAAATAATAAAATAATAATAATAGTTATTTTGTTAAAGAAGATATGATACATTTTCATTTGTTTCTAAAGAAATTTTAAATGGGTGAATAAATTAACATTTAATAAAAATTTGATAACCAAATTTATTGTTAATATATTTAAACTAATACTTAATTGTGTCTATTAATTCATCTTGAAAATTAAAAATATTTTTTATTATTATCTTGAATATTTTTAAATAATTCCATTTTACTGAATTTATAATGTTTGATTTATAATTTTTTTCAAATTTATCTTCAAATTTAATTTATATTTAGAATTTATTCTGTCCATTTTATTTAAAGTTTCCTTATGATTTTTAGATTTTAAATGAAAAATTAATGCTGTTTGAGTTTTTAAATGCTTATTACATTCAATACAAAATAAATCTTCTCTGGTTTCAATCATTATATTTATAATAATAAAATGTTTATTATTAGGTTGTCTATTAGATTCGTGCCGTTTATTTTTTCGATGTCGTTTTGAATGACATTAGATGCATCTATTATTAATTTAATTTAATATTTAAATAGACAGATCACG